>ML256312.1:18564-29071 GCA_005239495.1 Nicotiana undulata | reverse complement strand
GAACTTATATATATATATATATATATATATATATATATACAGCCCAAAATAAAGTATCTACTACGTGTTTGCCAGGAACCGGTGTCACAAGTCTACAAGCGTACTAGTAGAATATACAAAAGATGAAATAAACTTTCCTGCTGTCTGAAAGAAGTAGACAAGAATAAACAAAAGAGAACTCCATAGTGCTGCTGAGAATCGCCAAGGAAAGCAGCTCATCGTGAAGTCAAGTCCAGGTATAACTCAGAATCGAGCTCCGGTCTGATAACCAGATGCACCATCCTCAGGACCCGTACAATTAAGTATAGAAGCGTAGAATGAGTACATAAATAAATATGTACCCAATGAGTATTCCGCCTAAGCTCGAAGAAGTAGTGACGAGAGGTCGACGTGATACTTACTAGGGCCAAACAATATACAATAGATACAGACTAAAAAGAAATAGAAGTAATGAACAGTAATAAAGAAAGGACCATCAAATAACATTCTCTAGTACCTTTACGTATCAACTTCCATGGCATACAAGCTACTTAACCTTCCCTTTTTCATAAAATCAATAAATATAGTTACCGGGCACTACCGAGGGTCGAACAGCCTGAACCATAGATACATCTATTACTCCGCTCGCAAATCGAACATGCGACACGGTTAACATTATTATAGGGCTATACCGCTCACGAATCATACATGCGATGCGGGTGCCCGTATACATACACATAATTATCCAGAGTTCAGGAATTTAATAGAGATCATACTTGAAGGCAATAATTTAGCAATGTAATTTGGATGTAACTCCCTAAATATTCTCACTTCAAATTCACGGATCTTAGGCAACTTAATCTACATTTAGGGTCACATATACGACACGTATAAGCATAGTCGTGAATCCTAAATCTACCCGACATAATACAATAGTAGCTACGCACAGACTCTCGTCACTTCGTGCGTGCGTAGCCCACGCAAGTAAGGACATGTAATTATTTATAATCACCTGTGGGGACAATTCCCTCTTACAAGGTTAGAAAGGAGACTCACCTCGTGTCGAGCCTACTCTGCGAGTCAAGAACGCGCCCGAAACTCCAAACTCGTCTCCCAAGGACTCGAAACTTTAAGTAGCTAGGTCGTTGGTATCTTTTTGCATGTTCAAAATTTCCCCAAGGAAGAAAATGAATGCTAAAAAATGGAGGATTCCCGTGTTCTAAATTACTTACTGCCCACAGGGATTCCGCACCTGCGGCTCGAAGACTGCACCTGCGTTCTCGCGCCTGCGAGAATTATCTCGCAATTGCGGGAATGGGCAATGAGGGTCAGAGCTCGCACCTGCGGAGAGGAGCCCGCACCTGCGGCTCCGCTTCTACGGATTTTTCATCCGCACCTGCGAGAAATTGGCAGCCTCACCTAAATCCGCACATGTGAAGCAAGGACCGCATGAGCGGTCTCGCACCTGCGACTGGGCAACTAGAGGTGCGGTCGCACCAGATCTGGTGCACCAGCAACTATTTTTGCTTGTTTTTGGCCTCATTTGATGCTCGAGCGGCATCTGAGCCCACCCGAGTTCCCGTCCAATTATACCAACAAGTCCCAAATCATAATACGGACTCACTCGAGCCTTCGGAACACCCAAAACAATGCTAAAACTCAAAATCATACCTAAAAACCCCTAGAATCAAACTTAAGAACTTTTAAGTTCTTGAATTCGATAATAATGCGCCGAACCGACCTATACTACTCGGAATGACACCAAATTTTGCAAGCAAGTCATAAATGACTTAACAGAACTATTCCCAGTCTTGAAAGTCCATTCGGACCTGGATAACACAAAAACACGTTCCAAACCTCAATTCTTAAACTTAAGGAATAATATTCCACTATTTTGCGCCGAAACGCTCCCGGATCATCCAAAACCCGTTCTGGACATACGCCCAAGTCCGAAATCATCATACGAAGCTACCGAAACCGTCGAAATGCAATTCCGAGGTTGTTTACTAAAAATGTTGACCGAAGTCAAACTTGGCCTTAAAAGCCAACCTTAAGGAGCTAAGTGTTCCTATACCATTCTAAACTCTTCTGAGTCCCGAATCACCCGTTCCCACAAGTCATAAATCATTTAAAGAAACTACGGGAAGTCTCATTTAGGGGAACGGGGTCCTAAAACGCAAAACGACTAGTCGGGTCGTTACATTCTCCACCTCTTAAACAAACGTTCGTCCTCGAACGGGTCTAGAATCGTACCTGGAGTGCTGAATAAGTTTGGATATCTGCTCCGCATGTCCTCCTCAGACTCCCAAGTCGCCTCCTCGGTTGGTTGGCCCCTCTACTAGACCCTTACGGCAGAAACTCTCTTGGATCTCAACTGGCGATCCTGCTTGTCAATAATAGCAACTGGCTCCTCCTGGTAGCTCAATCTCTCATCCAATTGAATGGTGCTGAAATTAACCACGTGAGAGATGTCGGCGTGGTACCTTCGGAGCGTGGATACATGAAAAACCGGATGAACTCTTGATAAACTGAGAGGTAAAGCAAGCTCATAGGAAACCTCCCCAACTCGCCTCAATACCTCGAAAGGACCTATAAACCTTGGGCTCAACTTTCCCTTCTTCCCGAACCTCATAATACCCTTCATCGGTGAGACCTTCAACAGGACCTTGTCTCCCTCCATAAATGATACGTCACGTGCCTTCTGATTCGCATAACTCTTCTGTCCTGACTGTGCTGTGCGGAGCCTCTTCTGAATCAACTTTACTTTCTCCAAAGCATCCCTCACTAGGTCGGTGCCATACAAATTAGCCTCGCCAGGATCAAACCACCCGATAGGAGAACGACATCGCCGACCATACAAAGCCTCAAATGGAGCCATCTCGATGCTGGACAGGTAACTGATATTGTAATCAAACTCGGCCAAAGGCAAGAGCTGGTCCCACTGACCTCCAAAGTCAATCACACATGCTCTAAGCATGTCTTCCAATATCTGAATTGTCCGCTCCGACTGACCATCAGTCTGAGGATGAAATGCCATGCTGAGATCTATCTGGGTGCCCAACTCGCTATGCAATGCCCTCCAGAAGTGCGAGGTGAACTAAGGACATCGATCTGATATAATGGACACAGGCACACCGTGCAACCAGACTATCTCCCGAATGTTGATCTAGGCCAACCTCTCAGAAGTATAAGTAGTAGCCACTGGAATGAAATGCGCCGATTTGGTCAACCTATCCACAATGACCCAAACCGCGTCAACCTTCCGCAAAGTACGAGGTAACCCAACCACGAAGTCCCTATTAATGCGCTCCCACTTCCACTCAGGAATGGGCATCTGCTGAATTAGGCCTCCTGGCCTCTGGTGCTCATACTTAACATGCTGGCAATTAACACATCTAGCCACGTACTCCACTATGTCCTTCTTCATCTGCCTCCACCAAAAATGCTGCTTCAAGTCACGATACATCTTCGTAGCACCCGGATGAATAGAATACCGGGAATTGTGTGCCTTCTCTAGAATCTTCTACGTCAGGCCATCAACATTAGGAACACAGAGACGGCCCTGATGTCTAAGAATACCATCCTCGCCCATAGTAACCTCCTTGGCACCACCCTGAACCACTGTCTCCCGTAGATCTGCCAAACACGGATCATCAAATTGCCGGGCCTTAATCTCTCCCAATAACGAAGACTGAGCAACTACATGTGCAAGAACTCGGCGAGGCACTGAAAGGTCCAACCTCACCAGGCGATTAGCCAAGGACTGAATGACCAAAGCTAGGGGTCTCTTATCTGCTGCAATGTAAGCCAAACTACCCATACTCTCCACCTTCCTTCTCAAGGCATCTGCTACCACATTTGCCTTTCCTGGATGATAAAGAATGGTGATATCATAATCCTTTAGCAACTCAAGCCACATGCGCTGCCTCAAATTAAGATCCCTCTACTTTAACAAGTGCTGCAAGCTGCGCTGGTCTGTATAAACCTCACAGGACACCCCATACAAATAGTGCCTCCAGATCTTAAGAAAATGAACAATCGCCGCCAACTCCAAATCGTGCACAGCGTAATTCTTCTCATGGGCCTTCAGCTCGCGTGAAGCATAAGCAATAACTCTCCCCTCCTGCAACAACACACACCCCAAGAAAATGCGTGAAGCGTCACAATATACTGTATACACCCCAGAACCGGAAGGCAATATCAGAACTGGTGTTGAGGTCAATGTGGTCTTGAGCTTCTGAAAGCTCGCCTCACATTCATCGGGCCATCGGAACTGGGCATTCTTCTGAGTCACTTTAGTCAATGGGGCTGCAATGGAAGAAAATCCCTCCACGAATCGGCGATAATAACCTGCTAGACCCAAGAAGCTCGTGATCTCTGTAGCTGAAGTCGGACGTGGCCAAATCTGAACTGCCTCGATCTTCTTAGGATCAACCTTGATACCCTCTTCGAATACCACATGTCCCAAGAATGCCAGGGAATCCAACCAGAACTCACACTTGGAGAACTTAGCATATAGCTTCTGTTCTCGCAAAGTCTGGAGCACAACTCTCAAATGCTGCTCGTGCTCGCCTAGGCTACGTGAGTAAATCAGAATATCATCAATGAAGACAATGACAAAAGAATCAATATATGGCCTGAACACCCCGTTCATCAAGTCCATAAATGTTGTTGGGGCATTAGTAAAGCCAAAGGACATCACTAGAAACGCATAATGGCCATATCTCGTACGAAAATCAGTCTTCAGAACATCGAGTCCCGAATCTTCAGCTGGTGGTACCCCGATCTCAAATCAATCTTAGAAAACACACGCGCACCCTGCAACTGGTCAAACAAATCATCGATATGTGGCAATGGATACTTGTTCTTAATGGTGACCTTGTTAAACTGGTGGTAGTCAATACACATCTGCACAGACCCATCCTTCTTCTTCACAAATAGCACTGGAGCACCCTACGACGATACACTCGGTCTGATAAACCCCTTAGCCAACAACTCCTCAAGCTGCTCCTTCAACTCCTTCAACTCTTTCGGAGCCATACGGTACGGGGGAATAGAGAAAGACTGGGTTCCTGGAGCTAAATCAATATAGAAATCAATATCACGATCCGGAGGCATGCCTGGAAGGTCTGAAAGAAATACATCAGCAAACTCCTGAACCACTGGCACTGAATCAATCGTCGGAGACTCAATGGTGGTGTCCCGCACATAAGCAAGATAGGCCAGACAACCCTTCTCGATCATATGTCGAGCCTTCAGGAAGGAAATAACTCGACTGGCTGCACTCACTGAGGAACCTCTCCACTCCAGCATAGGCAACTCAGGCATGGCTAGGGTGACTGTTTTGGCATGGCAATCTAGGACGGCATGATATGAAGATAGCTAATGCATGCCCAGGATAATCTCGAAATCAACCATATCGAGCATTAGGAGGTCCACTCTGGTCTCGAACCCGCAAAATGTAACCACACAGGACCGATAAATCCGGTCTACCACCACAGAATCGCCCATAGGAGTGGACACATAAATAGGAGAGCCCAAGGACTCACGAGGAACATCCAGGAAACAAACAAATAAGGTTGATACATATGAATAAGTGGATCCTAGATCAAATAACACTGATGCCTCTCTACCAAATACTAAAATAATACTTGTGATCACGGCATATGAGGCCACTACATCTGATCTGGCTGGAATAGCATAGAATTTAGCTGGAGCACCGGAGGACTGACCTATGCCGAAATGAATAAGAGCTGACTGAACTCCTCCGGTCTGGCCTCCACCTCTAGGACAACCCCTGTCGGCCTGCCCTCCACCATTGGGTGGCTGGACCGCTGGTGCTGGACTCATAGGATGATAACCCTACTATACTACCTTGCCCCGAAACCTAGGACAAGTCCTCCAGATATGGCCTGGATCCCCGCACTCATAACATCCCCTCGGTGCCATGGCCTGCTTCCCTGAAGAAGAACCCTGGATAGCTGGAGGACAGTGAGAACCCTCTGGCATAGCACCGAAATAATGCCTCACTGGAACACCACGAGAGGGTGGTGGGGGTGCTGAATATGGGGGCTTGCTGGGCTGGCCCCTGTCGAACTGACCTCTGCCCCTAGCTGGAGCGCCTCTGAAATCCCCAAAAAATCAGGCTCTCTTATCCTGCTGCACCTGCTCTCTGATCCTCGAGCGATAAACCTCGATCATGCGAGCAATCTCTACTACCAGCTGATAAGGAGTCCCCATATCCACCTCTCGGTCCATGTTGGACCTAATACCTGAGTGCAGCCCAGCTACAAATATCCGCACTCTCTCATCATCAGTAGGAAGTATCATGAGGGCATGACGTGACAACTCAAAACACCTGGCCTCGTAGTCCATCACCGACATCTGTCCTTGCTCCAACTACTCAAACTGATACCGCAGGTCTTCCCACTCGGTGGGTGGATATACCTGTACAGGACCAACTGAGTGAACTACTCCAAGAATATAGGACTGCCACCATCTTCAGGCCCTGCCCTCTAACTGGAAAGTAGTGAAGTCAACTTCATGGGACTCCAATATCCTCATGTTGTTCAGTCTGTCCCTGCACCTATCAATGAAGTCTTGGGCACCCTCTCCACGCTCACCCCTGAAGACAGGAGGGCGCAAGGTCCACCTATCCAATAGCTTCTGCGGATCGCCATCCGCAGCTGGTCTGAGCTAAGGTGATGCTGCTACAGGCTGGGCCACGCCCACAGGCAGTGTACCCGAGGTCTGATATACCGCTAGTGCATGACCTGCGGCCTGGGCAGTAAGGGTCTAGACTCCCCCTCCCGCCTGAGACGTGGCGTGGTCTGCTGGAAATAAACCAGCCTGAGTCATGGTGTCCATCAACCGCATCATACGGACCATGACCTCCTGGAACCGTGGTACCGTCATAAAGTCTACTGGAGCAGGATCTGCTGGGGGCACCTCGCCGTGCTCCTTTGAGATAGGATCCTCGGCCGAATCTGCTAGGTGTGCTACTGGAACAGCTCTTGGACGCCCTCGTCCCCTACCTCGGGCCGGTGCCCTCCCCCAACCTCTACCACAGCCTCGGATGACGGGGGTAGCGGCCCCTCCCAAGTCTAGAACAGAGGATGCGCGCGTCCTCACCCTCTGTGAGAGAATAGAAGAGTGAGATTTATTATACTATCAACTGCACGAGCCTCCTAAAGATAACTACAGACGTCTCTGTACCGATCCGCAAGACTCTAATGGGTTTGCTAGTGACTCATGAGACCTACGTGAATCTAGAGCTCTGATACCATGTTGTCACGACCCAAAATCCTAACTTAAGTCGTGATGGAGCCGAACACCGTAGTCAGGCTAACCAACAAATGATTTACTAGTGAAAAGTTTCTTATTTTATAAAATATTCCCACACTTGCCAAATTCTATGTTTAAAACATTAAGTGAAAACGGATAATTTAACCAACTTAAGCAAATATGTCCATAAAGGATATACATATATATATATATATATATATATACAACCCAAAATAAAGTATCTACTACGTGTATGCCAGGAACCGGTGTCACAAGTCTACAGGCGTACTAGTAGAATATACAAAAGATGAAATAAATTGTCCTGCTGTCTGAAAGAAGTAGACAGGAATAAACAAAAGAGAACTCCATACTGCTACTGAGAATCTCAAAGGGAAGCATCTCACCGTGAAATCAAGTCCAGATATAACTCAGAATCGAGCTCCAGTCCGATAACAAGATGCACCAACCTCAGGACCTGTACAATTAAGTACAGAGGCATAGCATGAGTACATAAACAAATATGTACCCAGTGAGTATCCCGCTTAAGCTCGAAGAAGTAGTGACGAGAGTTCGACGTGATACTTACTAGGGACAAACAATATACAATAGATACAGACTAAAAAGAAATAGCAGTAATGAATAGTATTAAAGAAAGGAGCATCAAATAACATTCTCTAGTACCTTTACGTATCAACTTCTATGGCATACAAGCTACTTAACCTTCTCTTTTTCATAAAATCAATAAATACAGTTACCAGGCACTGCCGAGGGTCGAACGGCCCGAACCATAGATGCATCTATTACTCTGCTCACGAATCGAACATGCAACACGGTTAACATAATGATAGGGCTATCCCTCTCATGAATCATACATGCGACGCGGGTGCCCGTATACATACACATCATTATCCAGAGTTCATGAATTTAATAGAGATCATACTTGAAGGCAAGCATTTAGCAATGTAATTTGGATGTAACTCCCTAAATATTCTCACAACAAATTCACGGATCTTATGCAACCCAAACTACATTTAGGGTCACATATACGACATGTAAAAGCATGCTCGTGAATCCTAAATCTACCCGACATAACACAATAGTAGCTACGCACGGACTCTCATCACTTCGTGCGTGCGTAGCCCCCGCAAGTAAGGACATGCAATTATTTATAATCACCTACGGGGACAATTCCTTCTTACAAGGTTATAAAGGAGACTCACCTCGTGTCGAGCCTACTCTCTGGGTCAAGACCGCGCCCGAAACTCCAAACTCGTCTCCCAAGGACTCGAAATTTTAAGTAGCTAGGTCGTTGGTCTCTTTTTGCATGCTCAAAATCGCCCCAAGGAAGAAGATGAATGCTAAAAAATTGAGGATTCCCGTGTTTTAAAACACTTACTGCCCACAGGGATTCCGCACCTGCAGCTCGAGGACCGTACCTGCGGTCTCGCGCCTGCGAGAATTATCTCGCACCTGCGGGAATGGGATGCGGATGTTTGATCCCCACCTGCGAGAAATGGACAGCCTCACCTGAAGCCGCACCTACGAAGCAAGGACCATAGGAGCGGTCACGCACCTGCGATTGGGCAACCGCAGGTGCAGTCGCACCAGATCTAGTGCACCAACAACTATTTTTGCTGGTGTTTGGCCTCGTTTGATGCCCGAGCGGCGTCTGCGCCCACCCGGGCCCCCGTCCAATTATACCAAAAAGTCCCAAATCATAATATGGAGTCGCTCAAGCCTTCAGAACACCCAAAACAATGCTAAAACTCAAAATCATACCTCAAAATCCCTAGAATCAAACTTAAGAACTTTTAAGTTTTTGAATTCGATAACAATGCGCCGAACCGACCTATACTACTCGGAATGACACCAAATTTATCAAGAAAGTCATAAATGACATAACAGAACTATTCTCGTTCTCAAAATTCCATTCGGACCTCGATAACACCAAAACACGTTCCAAACCTCAGTTCTTAAACTTAAGGAATCATATTTCACTATTTGGCGCTGAAACGTTACCGGTTCATCCAAAACCCATTATAGACATACACCCACGTCCGAAATCATCATACGAAGCTACCGAAACCGTCGAAACTCGATTCCGAGGTCGTTTACTTAAAATGTTGACCGAAATCAAACTTGACCTTAAAAGCCAACCTTAAGGATCTAAGTGTTCCCATACCATTCTAAACATTTCCGAATCCCGAACCACCCGTTCCCACAACTCATAAATATTTAAAAGCAACTACGGGAAGTCTCATTTTGGGGGAATGGGGTCCTAAAACGCAAAACAACCGGTCGGGTCGTTACAAGTTCCTAGTGTGTCAGAGTTCGCAAGAGTCTCACATGGACCCTAAGCAGTGGTGACACTAGGGTGGTTGAAGATAGAACCTAAAGGACTAAGATTGGGAGTTTTTAAAAGAGTAACAACATATAAAAGAGGTAGGGATAAATTTAAAACAATTTTGATTTCTCAGCAGAAGGCTATCATAATATATTCTTACAACACAGAACATGTAGGCACCATTGTATTATGAAAAACAAACAGGGTTTGCAAAGTACACATTTTCAAACAGCTTAGGTCTGGAAAGGACTTAATTACACTAAGTGTGCATGCTGACATTTAAGACAACCTCATTTAATCACAGAAACCTTTAGGCAAGGTGTTAAGGCAAGCAGTACCATATATGTAAGCAAGCAAGTTGACAAGGTACATGAACTAAGCAACAATACAAATTTGTAAATTTTGGGCCTTGAGTAACAATACAAGGATGATAAGTGCGGAACAAGTTCAGGATCATCAAACAGTATGCAGGAGACAAGTTAAACATTAAGTTAAGCTTTAAGAGGATTCATATTATTCAAAATAACCAATTAACAATATCAATTATGGGACTAGATGAATTCATAGAAGCATAAAGGAAGAACCATGCTCAAATAATAAAGTTCAAACATGTTGATCGAACAACAGTGTTTGTGGAGACATAAAATAGAAAAGTGATAATGACTTCCCAGTTAGGCAGGGAAGCACGAAAATACACCACAGTAGTTCGGAGAGATTAGGGTGATGACGACGCTAGAGTTTTGAGAGGAGAGGGGGAGAAGATGAGAGAATACAGGGGCGGCGGGTTTGGTTGAATAAGAGTCAGGGTTAGGGGTTTGGGTAAGTTGGGGGGGGGGGGAACGGGCGCGGGGCGATGGTATTGGCAAGACCATACAAACGATTGAATAATAAGGACCGGGG
>ML256312.1:7643-18541 GCA_005239495.1 Nicotiana undulata | reverse complement strand
GGTGTGTGGGCGGGGGGGGGGGGGGGGGAAGGGATGTGGGCCGTTGATCTCGAGAGATCAACAACTCGGATTAAAAATTAGGCCGGGCGGGTTGTAATAAACGGGTATGGGTATTGGGTTAATAGGGTTAGGTTGGGTATTTTGGGCTGGGGTTATTGGGTAGTGTAGGTCCGAAATTGGGGTTTTAGGGGGCTAGATTTTAAATACCCAATTAATAAATAAATAATTTATTAAAAAAATAATTAATAAGTAACAAAATATTACTTGTGCAAAGAAATGATTTAAAAAAATATAAAAAGTCATTTTCATATAAATAATAATATTATGCACATATATGGGCTATTATTGCAAAATATGCAATTTTAGCCTTATTAATGCAAATGTGATTATAATAAATTTGTCAAAAATATTTATAGCTTAATATGGATATGAATGATGAAAATTAAATCATAAACAATATTTGTGATGCAATTAATAATGATTTATATGATAAAAATGCAACAATAAATTGTTTTAAAGCCTTTAAAAATTATAAAAAATTATGGAAAAATACTTGATAATGCTCATGACCTATTTTGGAGGTATATATATGTATATTTGAGAAATATGAAGGATAAATAGAGTATCAACGAGAGCAGCAAAAGAAAATTCTCAAAAATGATATGCATAACCCCTCCACCCCCTCAAAAGGATTTTACAGATTTTCCTCCCAAAACTGTTGAAACACCAAGAAATCCAACCTCTTTAAAACCCACAACTCATGCTGGTCGACAGAAAAGAAGAGCATAAAATTCATACTTAAATGTGGTGTCTATGTTAACTAGATTTTGAGACTTACTGTTGTTTAACTTGTTATCACATCATCTAAATCTCTTTACTCTTCCTTCTTTGACTAGTTAGAGTAGTATTCTGATTTATTAGTTCAATTCTGCAGCTAGATTCAGAAGATTAAGTAGATGTGGCTCAATGAGAGTTTAAACTAGATTGCCTCAATATGCAGTATTCTAATTCATCAGAATCAGACTGTGAAAATAGTGCAAGTAGGATTTATTATTATTCTAAACCTGCAAATTATCCTGTTTCCCCGAGGGAACTAAGTTTGCGCCTGCATGAGAAGAAAATATTGGAAGGTCTAGTAGGGAGTATTGAGCTAAAGATTCAAAAGAGTAAAGAAGAAGACAAATCGGATCAGAACAGAACACAACTGATATGCATTTAAAAAGCAATACTTAGAGATCATGTAGGTAGCTTTGCAAGCACATTCCAGTAGAACTCTTAAAATAACAATAACACGCACCAAATAGTATACCATCTCAGCACTTTCAGTAGTACAACGTCAATCTAGTACTGAAGCACAAGTCCTATGCATCACACTAATACACTCTCTGCAGTCTTTAATACTGTATGTATTATCTGGCTACTCATGGCCTAAGTTGTTTGTCCAAGTAGGTTCTAAGTTACAAATAACTTAATTACTAACTCTCAAGGACATAAAGCCTAAAAGAGAATATAAGAATGACAACATGCAACTGGAGCACCAGTTTAAGCAAAACCAATACAGACTACTTTCTCCAACTCCAAAGGAACTTAGGCTACCTAAATCATAAAACATTATAATCCATAACTAGCATATGAACAGAATCCATGATTTTGCAAGGAATAAAGTCACAATGCAATCATTCAACAATTTACAAAAACGTTAGTTAACAAGTTCAACAACAAGAAGATCATCGCAATTCTTAACCACCATAACCCGAAAACAAAAATGAAATGAAGTGTGCATTACTAATAAGAACGAATGCTCTAGCCACCAAGAAAATAGTACAAAATTATAAGCAAAAGTTTCCTACGATAAATTGGTTGTAACGACCCGACCGTTCATTTTGCGTTATCGGATGCCGTTTCCATAAATGAAACTTCCCACAGTGGATTATTTTTATTTATGACTTTCGGGGATGGGTGGTTCGCGATTCGGAAGTGTTTAGAGCAGTATAGGAACACTTAGTTCCTTAAGGTTGGCCTTTTTTACCAAGTTTGACTTCAGTCAACATTTTGAGCAAACGACCTCGGAATCGAGTTCCGACAGTTCCGATAGCTTTGTATGATGATTTCCGAATTATGCGTATGTCCGGAATGGGTTTTGGATGACCCGGGAGCGTTTCAACGCCAAATAGGAAAAATAGAGTTTCTTTAAGTTCATAATTTGGTTTGGAACGTGTTTTTGTGTCATCAAGGTCCGAACGAAATTCCGAGACCGGGAATAGTTCCGTTATGTAATTTATGGATTGCCTGAAAATTTTGATGTCATTCCGAGTAGTATAGGTCGGTTGGGCGCATTGAAGCAGAATTCAAGAAGTTAAAGTTCTTAAGTTTGATTCTAAGGGTTTGAGGGGCGATTTTGAGTTTTAGCGTTGTTTCAGGTGTTCTAAAGGCTCGAGCGAGTCCGTAATATGATTTAGGACTTGTTGGTATATTTGTACGGGGGCTAGAGTGGGCCCAAGTGCCTCCCGGGCACCCAACGAGACCAAACAACCAGCAGCCTTAACTGCTGGTGCAAGTGAACTGGTGTGACCGCAGGTGCGGTTGCCCAGTCGCAGGTGCTAGACCGCTCCTGCGATCCAGGCCTCGCAGGTGCGGCCCCAGGGGAGAAGGTCCATTATCGCAGGTGCGGACATGATTCCGTAGGAGCGAAGCTGCAGGTGCGGGCCTCCCTCCGCAGGTGCGATCCCAGGCCTTCTTGGTCACTTCCCCAGGTGCAAGAACACAGGTGCGGTCCTCGAGCCGCAGGTACAAAATCACTGATGGTAGTGAGTTCTTTAAACACGGTACTTAACCATTTTTCACCTCATTTCTTCCTCCATTGTCGACTTTGGGAGCTTGAGAGAGAGCGAAATGACCTAACTACTAGAGGTAAGTTATTTCCACTCGAATGTTAGTTTAATACATCAATTCTTAGGTAGATACCATTAAATCATACAAAAATCATATATTAATGATCCTTAGGCTATGGGTGAGTGTTTTCATCGAGAATTTTTGGAATCCGAGTGTGCGAGCCCGGGGGTGAATTTTGGGATTTCTTCAAGAATTATGAATTTACTAAATAAGTAGGAGAATTTCCATACTTTGAGCATGAACAGATATAATTGTATAACATTTGTCTAGTTTCGAGTCCTCGGGTGTAGAGTTCGGAGTTTTGTGCGGGTTCTTGGTCCGAGAAGTAGATTCGACACGAGGTGAGTCTCCTTTCCAACCTTTTAAGATGGAATTGTCCCCGTAGGTGATTGTAAATGATTGAAATGTCCTTACTTGAGGGGGTTACGCACACACGAGGTGACGAGAGTCCATGCGTAGCTACTACTATGTTATGTCGGGTAGTTTTTATGGCACACAAGCATGCTCTTTTGTGCTTTGCATGTATTCCTAATTGTATGTGAGTTGCTTATTATCCTTGATTTGGCATGAGAATATTAGGAAGTTATGTTCAAAAACTTCATTTGTTTGAGTTCTTGACTCCAAGTATAATCACTATTAAACTACTAAATTCCTGATAAATTCTGTGTATGTATACGAGCACCCGCGTCGTATGTATGATTCGTGAGCGGGTAGCCTATCATTATGTAAACCGTATCGCATGTTTGATTCGCGAGCGGGGTAATAGATGCATCTATGGATCGAGCCGTTCGACCATCGACATTACACATTTATTTTTGCGTCGCATAGGACGTACGTTTCGGCATACTATGTGCTATGTATTTGACTGAGAGTCTTGTTATTATTAAATAAATTGCTTCATGTGGAAGGGGAACTTGGGACTTTTTTGATAATTGCTATTTGACTCATGAGAATAAATTGCAATTTTGTATAATTGATACTTCATGCCTTAGTGATTTCCATGACTACTATTCCTGTCTAGATTTATTTAATCATATTATTTGTTATTGACCCTAGTAAGTGTCACGTCTACCTCTCATCACTATTTCTTCGAGTTTAGACGGGATACTCACTAGGTACATATTGTTTTATATGTACTCATGCTACGCTTCTATACTTAATTGTACAGGTTCTGAGGCAGGTGCATCTGGTTTTCAGACTAGAGCGCGATCTTGAGAGCATATTCTGGACCCGACTTCACGGTGAGCTGCTCCCCTTGGCGTTTCTCAGCAGTACCATGGAGTTGTCTTTTGTTATTCCTGTCTATTTTCTTCAGACAATAGTACAATTATTCTTTCTAGTTTTGTATATTCCACTAGCCACTTGTAGACTTGTGACACTAGGTCCTGGCACTCGTAGTAGACCTTATGGTATTTTGCTAAACTGTATATGTTGGCTCATGGTTTTGGGTTTCATTGATTGGAGTTGCATGACTTATCCGTTTTTCATTTAACAATTCTTAACTTAAAACATGGAAAGCATTTGAATATCTTAGTAAATAAGGTAACCTCGTTAGTAAACAAGTGTTGTCTTGCCTGACTCCGGTGTTGGGCGCCATCACGACTTGAGTTAGAAATTTGGGTCGTGAAAACATGGTATCAGAGCTCTAGGTTCAGGTAGGTCTCATAAGTCACAAGCAAACCTAATAGAGTATTGCAGATCGATACAGGGACGTCTGTATTTACCTTCGGGAGGCTATTGGGTGTTAAGAAACCTCTCTTTATCCATATTCTATCGTGCAGTCAAAGGTTTACTAAATCTCATTCTTCTACTCTCTCACAAATTGAGAGGACTCGTGCAGCTGACATTCTAGACCCGGGAGATACCACTACCCCCGCCGTCCGAGGCCGTGGTAGAGGCCAGGGGAGGGAACCTACTCGAGGTAGGGGATGAGAGCGTCCCAGAGTTGTTCTTTTAGCACCCCCAGCGGATCCAGCAGAGGATCCCATTATTGAGGAGCAGGGTGAGGTGCCCGCAGCAGATCCATCTCCGATGGATTCCATGACTGCACTAGGCTTCCAGGAGGTCATGGGCCGTATGATGCGGTTCATGGACACTATGACACAGGATGGTTAATTTCCAGCAGATCCTGCCACATCTCAGGCAGGAGGGGGAGTCTAGACCCCTATTGCCCAGGCCGAAGGACATGCAGCGGCAGTATACCAGACTCTGGGTACACTGCCCGTGGGCGGAGCATAGCCGGTAGCAGCAGAGCTAGAGCTCAGAATAGCTGCGGACAGCGATCCGCAGAAGCTACTCGATATATGGACTCGATTGCACCATCCTGTCTTCGAAGGTGAGAGAGGCGAGGATGATCAGGACTTTGTTGGTAGGTGCAGGGACAGACTGCACAACATGAGGATTATGGAGTCCCATGGAGTTGATTTCACTACTTTTCAGCTAGGGCAGGGCCCGCAGATGGTGGCAATCATTTATCCTTGGTAGGACAGCATGTTCCCCTCCTCTCACATGGGAGCAGCTCACTCAGCTGTTCCTGGACAGGTATATTCCACCCTCAGAGAGAAAAGAGTTGCGGTATCAGTTTGAGCAGCTGGAGTAGGGAAAAATGTCAGTGACAGACTACGAGGCCAGGTTTTCAGAGCTGTCTCGTCATGCCCTTATGATACTTCCTACTGATTCTAATAGAGTGCGGAGGTTTGTAGCTGGGTTGCACTAGGGTATTAGGGCCAACATGGCCCGAGACGTGGAAATGGGTACTCCTTATCAGCTTGTAGTCGAGATAGCTCGCCGGATTAAGGGTTACCGATCGAGGGACAGAGTGCAAGGTCAGCAGGACAAGAGAGCTAGATTTTCTGGAGATTTCACAGGTGCCCAAGCCAGGGGTAGAGGTCAGTTCGGTTGAGGCAAGCCCACCAAGCCTCCATATTCATATCCTCCACTACCTCCCCGTGGTGCTAAAGTGAGGCCTTATTTCAGCGCCATGCCGGAGAGTTCTTACCGCCCACTAGCCATTCAGGGTTCCTCCGGCGGGTATTCAGGTCATTAGGGGTCTTCTAGTCATTACTTCAGTGCCATGCCAGAGGGTTCTCACCGTGCCCCAGCTATCCAGAGTTCTTCTTCAAGGTAGCAGGCCATGCCACCAGTGAGGTGTTATGAGTGTGGGGATTCATTCCACATGAGGAGGACTTTTCCCAGGCTTCGGGTCAAGGTTGTTCAGCTGAGTTACCAGCCTACATACTCAGCACCGGTTCCCCATCCACCTAGAGGTGGAGGACAGTCTGTTAGAGGTCGTCCCAGAGGTGGAGGCCGGGCAGAGGGAGCTTAGTTAGCTCCTATTCAGTCCAGCGGAGATGAGTCTTCAAGTACACCAGCCAGATTCTATGCTATTCCGGCCCGAGCAGATGCAGTGGCCTCAGACGCCGTGATCACAGGTACTATTTCAGTATGTGGTAGGGAGGCATCAATGCTAGTTGATCTAGGATCCACTTATTCATATGTGTCGGCCTTATTTGCTTGTTTTCTGGGTGTTCCTTGCGAGTCCTTTGATTCTCCTATGTATGTGTCCACTCTTGTCGGCGATTCTGTGGTGGTAGACCGGATCTATCGGTCTTCTGTGATCACCTTTTGTGGGTTCGAGACTAGAGCGGACCTCCGATTGCTCGACATAGTTGATTTTAATATTATTTTGGGGATGGATTGACTATCTCCCTATTATGCCATCTTGGATTTCCATGCCAAGACGGTTACTTTGGCCATGCCTGAGTTTCCTAAGCTGGAGTGGAGAGGTTCCTCAGTTAGTGTAGCCAGTAGAGTTATTTCCTTCCTGAAGGCTCGACATATGGCCGATATGGGTTCTCTGGCGTATCTTGCTTAAGTGATGGACACCACCGCAGAGTCTCCGACAATTAATTCAGTGCCAGTTGTTCGAGAGTTTGCTCATGTCTTTCATTCAGAACTTCCGGGCATGCCTCTGGATCGTGATATTGATTTCTGCATTAATGTAGCTCCAGGCACTAAGCCTATTTCCATTCCCCCGTATCGTATGGATCCGAAAGAGTTGAAGGAGCAGCTTGAGGAGTTGTTGGCTAAGGGGTTCATTAGACCGAGTGTGTCGCCATGGGGTGCTCCAGTCCTATTTGTGCAAAATAAGGATGGGTTTATGTGGATGTGTATCGATTACCGCCAGTTGAACAAGGTCACCATTAAGAACATGTATCCTTTGCCGCGCATTGTTGATTTGTTTGACCAATTGCAGGGTGCTAAGGTGTTTTCTAAGATTGACTTGAGGTCGGGCTATCATCAGTTGAAGATTCGGGCCTTAGATGTTCCGAAGAATGCTTTCCGTACAAGATATGGCCACTATGAGTTCCTAGTAATGTCCTTTGGCTTGACTAATGCCCCATCAGTATTTATTGATTTGATGAACAGGGTGTTCAGGCCGTATATTGATTCTTTTGTCATCATCTTCATTGATGACATATTGATTTACTCATGTAGCCGGGGAAAGCACGAGCAGCATTTGAGAGTTGTGCTCCAGAGTTTGCGAGAACAGAAGCTATATGCTAAGTTCTCCAAGTGTGAGTTTTTGTTGGATTCTGTGGCATTCTTGGGGCATGAAGTATCCGGAGAGGGTATCAAGGTTGATCCTACGAATATTGCGGTGGTTCAGAGTTGGCCACGTCCTACTTCAACTACAGAGATCAGGAGCTTCTTGGGTCTAGTAGGCTACTATCGACGATTTTTGGAGGGTTTTTCATCCATTGCTGCCCCATTGACTAGAATGACTCAGAAGAATGCCCCGTTCCGATGGTCTGACGAGTGTGAGGCAAGCTTTCAGAAGCTCAAGACGGTATTGACCTAAGCACCAATTCTAGTATTGCCTTCCGAATCTGGGATGTATAAAGTGTATTGCGATGCTTCACGCGTTGTCTTGGGATGTGTGTTGATGCAATAAGGGAGATTTATTGCGTATGCTTCGCGCCAGCTGAAAGTTCATGAGAAGAATTTCCCTCTGCACGCTTTGGAGTTCGCGGTGATTGTTCATGCTCTTAAAATTTGGAGGCATTACTTGTATAGGGTGTCTTGTGAGGTTTATACAGACCACCGCAGCTTGCAACACTTGTTCAAGCAGAGGGATCTTAATTTGAGGCAGCGCATGTGGCTTGAGTTGCTTTATGACATCGTCATTCTTTATCATCCGAGCAAGGCAATTGTGGTAGCATATGCTTTGAGCAGGAAGGCAGAGAGTATGGGTAGCTTGGCTTACATTACGGTGGAGGAGAGACCTCTAGACTTGGACATTCAGTCCTTGGCTAATCGCCTGGTGATATTGGACCTTTCAGAGCCTCGTCGAGTTCTAGCACATGTGGTTGCTCAGTCTTCATTATTGGGGGAGATTAAGGCTCGACATTTTGATGATCCGTATTTGGCAGAGCTACGGGAGACAGTGGTTCAGGGTGGTTCCAAGGAGGTTACCATTGGCGAGGATGGTATTATGATACTCTAAGGTCGTTTATGTGTTCCTAATGTTGATGGCCTAAGGGGGAGGATTTTAGAGGAGGCACACAGTTCTCGGTATTCTGTTCATCCTGGTGCTATGAAGATGTGTCGTGATTTGAAGCAGCATTTCTTGTGGAGGCGGATGAAGAAGGACATTGTGGAGTATGTGGCTAGGTGTCTTAACTGCCAGCAGGTTAAGTATGAACACCATAGGCTAGGATGCCTACTTCAGCAGATGCCCATTCTTAAGTGGAAGTTGGAGCGCATCACTATGGACTTCGTGGTTGGGTTGCCTCAGACTTTGCGAAAGGTTGACGCAGTTTGGGTCATTGTGGATAGATTGACCAAATCGACACATTTCCTTCCAGTGGCTACTACTTATACTTCTGAGAGGCTAGCCTAGATCTACATTCGGGAGATAGTCCGGTTGCAGGTGTGCCGGTGTCCATTATATCAGATCGAGGTCCTCAGTTCACCTTGCATTTCTAAAGAGCATTGCACAGTGGGTTAGGCACCCAGATAGACCTCAGCACAACATTTCACCCTCAGACTGATGACCAGTCGGAGCGTATAGTTCAGATATTGGAGGACATGCTCAGGGCATGTGTGATTGACTTTGGAGGTCAGTGGGACCGGTTCTTGCCTTTGGTCGAGTTTGCTTACAATAATAGTTATCAGTCCAACATCGAGATTGCTCTATTTGAGGCTTTGTATGGTCGACGATGTCGTTCTCGTATCGGGTGGTTTGAGCCTGGCGAGGCTAAGTTATATGGCACCGACCTGGTGAGGGTTGCTCTGGAGAGGGTGAAGTTGATTAAGGAGAGGCTCCACACAACACAGTCCAGACAGAAGAGTTACGCGGATCAGAGGGCCCGTGATGTGTCATTTATGGAGGGAAACAAGGTTCTGCTAAAGGTCTCGCCGATGAAGGGTATTATGAGGTTCATGAAGAAGGGCAAGCTGAGCCCGAGGTTTATAGGTCCTTTCGAGGTATTGAGGCGAGTTGGAGAGGTTGCTTATGAGCTTGCCTTACCTCCCAGTATATCAGGGGTTCATCCGGTCTTTCATGTATCCATGCTCCGGAGATACCATGCCGACTTCTCTCACGTGGTTGATTTCAGCACTATTCAGTTGGATGAGAGGCTGGGCTACGAGGATGAGCCAGTTGCTATTGTTGATAGACAGGATCGCCTGTTGAGATCCAAGAGAGTTTTTGCCGTAAAGGTCCAGTGGAGGGGCCAACCGGTCGAGGAAGCGACTTGGGAGTCCGAGTAGGACATGCGGAGCAAATATTCGCACTTATTCATCACTTCAGGTATGATTCTAGACCTGTTCGAGGACGAACATTTGTTTAAGAGGTGGAGAATGTAACGACCCGACCGATCGCTTTGCATTATCGGACCTCGTTTCACTAAATGAAACTTCCCACAGCGGCTTATTGTAATTTATGACTTGCGGGGATGGGTGGTTCGGGATTCGGAAGTGTTTAGAACAGTATAGGAACACTTAGTTCCTTAAGGTTGGCCTTTTTGGCCAAGTTTGACTTTGGTCAACATTTTGAGCAAACGACCTCGGAATCGAGTTTCGACAGTTCCAATAGCTTCGTAGGATGATTTCGGACTTGTGCGTATGTCCGGAATGGGTTTTCGATGACCCGGCAGCATTTCGACACCAAATAGCAAAAATAGAGTTTCCTTAAGTTCATAATTTGGTTTGGAACGTGTTTTTGTATTATCAAGGTCCGAACGGAATTCCGAGATCGGGAATAGTTCTGTTATGTTATTTATGACTTGCCTGAAAATTTTTGTGTCATTCCGAGTAGTATAGGTCGGTTTGGCGCATTGAAGCCAAATTCAAGAACTTAAAGTTCTTAAGTTTGATTCTAAGGGTTTGAAGGGCAATTTTGAGTTTTAGCGTTGTTTCGGGTATTCCGAAGGCTTGAGAGATTCCGTAATATGATTTATGACTTGTTGGTATATTTGGACGGGGGCTCGGGTGGGCCCAGGTGCCTCCCGGGCACAAAACGAGGCCAAAAAACCAGCAACCTTAACTGTTGGTGCACCTGAACTAATGTGACTGCAGGTGCGGTTGCCCAGTCGCAGGTGCGAGACCGCTCATGCGGTCCAGGCCTCGCAGGTGCGGCCCTAGGGGAGAACGTCCATTATCGCAGGTGCGGACATAATTCCGTGCGGGCCTCCCTCCGCATGTGCGATCTTTGGCCTTCTTGGTCACTTCCGCAGGTGCGAGACCGCTGGTGCGAAATCACTGATGGTTGTGAGTTCTTTAAACACGGGACTTAACCATTTTTCACCCCATTTCTTCCTCCATTGTCGAGTTTGGGATCTTGAGAGAGAGCTAAACGACCTAACTACTAGAGGTAAGTTATTTCAACTCGAATGTTGGTTTAATACATCAATTCTTAGGTAGATTAACACCCTAATTAGTGTAAATCAAGGGTTAGGGTAGAAATCTAGGGCTTGATGAATTTTAGAGGATCCCCCCCCCCC
>ML256311.1:6081-18059 GCA_005239495.1 Nicotiana undulata | reverse complement strand
TTTTATTTAAAATACGTGTACAAAAAATTTAAAAAAAAATTAAAATATTAAGTAACCGGCCCGACCCGGCCCGTTAAACCCCCTACCCGTACGGGTTATTTTTTATCCGGATAAACCCTAACCCGTTAAACCCGTTAACAATTAACCGTAACCGGCCCGATTTGTAACCCGTCCGGTTCCTAATTTTCCCGGCCCGGCCCGGCCCGGCCCGCCTGTTAGCCACCTTTAGACAAAGACGGTGATTTCTTTGAAAAGTAAATGGGAGGCAGTGTTAGCCTCGGAAGGCAGGATGGTAGCCTTATGCAATGCAAAATGCAGATGGAGGTAGCATGTAATCTTGGAAGGTAGAATGGTAGTCTTATGCAAGAAATAAATGCAGATGTGAATGGAGACAGCGTTTAGTCTCGGAAGGCAGAATGGTAGCCTTATGCAAGATGTAAATGCAGGTGGAGACATCGTTTAGTCTCGGAAGGCATAAAGGTAGCCTTATGCAATGCAGATGTGAATGGAGACATCTTTTAGTCTCGAAAGTCAGAATGGTAGCATTATGCAAGATGTAAATGCAGGTGGAGACAACGTTTAGTCTCGAAAGGCAGAAAGGTAGCCTTATGCAATGCAGATGCAGATGGAGAAGCGTTTAGTCTCGGAAGGCAGAAACGTAGCCTTATGCAAGAGATAAAATGCAGATGGAGGTAGCGTTTAACTTTGGAAGGCGGAATAGTAGCCTTATGCACTGTAAGTGCAGAAAATAAAATGCAGATATGAGTTCCTAGCTGGTGATAAATTGCGGCGATATGATTGTTGTGAGTATTGTGATAAGTGGAGTGCCGTTTGTGATGATAATAAATGTCGGCGTATGTGAGAAGTGTGTCTTTGAGCAATGTGTGTTCTTCGGGAGGATAATATGTTTTGGGGCCTTTGCGATCTTTGTGCCTGCATCCAAAGAAAAATCGTGAGTTCTGTAAGGGAAAAGGGTAGTTCGCGTTCCCACTGGCTTTACTTGACTTGCTCACTTGATTGTGATGATATTGTCTGTATCACTGGGGTAGCGTTTTCTAAACAAGTTGTTTATGTAAAAAATAAATATGCATAATTTTGTAAAGATACGATATAAGCATATAGTCTAAAAATAGTTTTAGATGAACCGATGACCGGGACGCGGTTCGAGACGTTGCAATCTCTCCTGTCACGGAATTTTGAGGGTCCTCCTCAAAATTCTTCCCCAGTTTGATGGGTGAATACTTCTTGTTGTTGCTCGTGCGGCGATTGGCTGAACTTGCTTCAGAATTTTGAGGGTCCTCCTTAAAATTCTTCCCCAGTTTGATGGGTGAATACTTCTTGTTGTTGCTCGTGCGGCGATTGGCTGAACTTGCTTCAGAATTTTGAGGGTCCTCCTCTACATTCTGCCCCAGTTTCCATTCATGGGGAAAATGAAATTTTATTAAATTATGACCGAACCCATAGGGATGCCTATGTATCCCCTCTTAAACGGGAATCAGGTCAAGCGTAGTTCAATTTACATTGTTGACTAAAGTATAAGGAATTACACATAATAGTGCTTGACTGCATCCGAATTGATGGGTTTTGGCCAAACTTCTCCATCCATTTCTGCAAGTATGAGTGCTCCTCCTGTTAGCACTTTGTGAACCATGTACGGACCCTTCCAGGGGGGAGAAAACTTCCCTTTGGCTTCGTCTTGGTGAGGAAAGATTCTCTTCAGCACCAGCTGCCCTAGTGTGAATCGTCTTGGCTTGACTTTCTTGTTGAAGGCTCTAGTCATTCTGTTCTGATATAGTTGACCATGACAAACTGCGTTCATTCTCATTCCGTCTATGAGGGCTAGTTTCTCATAATGGTTCCTTACCCATTCCGCGTCGCTGAGCTCAGCTTCTTGTATAATTCTCAAAGATGGAATCTCAACCTCGGCAGGAATCACGACCTCCGTACCATAAACTAGCATGTAGGGGGTTGCCCCGGTTGATGTGCAGACTGTGGTGCGATACCCCAGTGGGGCGAATGATAACTTCTCATGCTATTGCTTGTGCCTTTCTATCATTTTCCTTAGTATCTTCTTGATGTTTTTGTTAGCGGCTTCTACAACTCCATTCATCTGAGGTCTGTAAGTTGTGGAGGTCTTGTGTTTGATCTTGAATGTTTCACACATGGCTTTCATCAAGTCAGTGTTGAGATTAGAACCATTGTCGGTGATGATTGACTTTGGAACTCCGAACCACCAAATAACACGGTCGCGGACAAAGCCGACCACGAATTTATTGGTAACTGCTTTGTAGGAGGCTGCTTCGACCCATTTAGTAAAGTAATCAATGGCAACTAGAATAAACATGTGCCCGTTAGAGGATGCAGTCTCGATAGGTCCAATGACGTCCATGCCCCAGGCGACGAACGACCTTGGTGAACTTGTCACGTTAAGCTCACTCGGAGGTACCTGTATCATATCCCCATGTATCTGACAGCGATGGCATTTCCGGACGTACTGGATGCAGTCTGTTTCCATGGTCATCCAGAAGTAACCAGCTCGGAGTATCTTCTTCGCTAATACAAACCCGTTCATATGTGGACTGCAGGTCCCAGCATGAATTTCTTCCAATATTTTTGATGCTTCCTTTGCGTCGATGCACCTTAATAACCCCAAATCAGGAGTCCTCTTATACAGGATTCCTCCGTTGTTAAAGAAATTGTTAGACAATCTCCGAAGTGTGTGCTTCTGAGTGGCGTTTGCAAGCTCTAAGTATTCTCCTTTTGCCAAATATTCCTTGATGTCATGAAACTAAAGATTTATGTCTGCACTTCTGTACTTAACTGTACAGGTTCTGAGGCTGGTGCACCTTGTTATCAGACCGGATCTAGATAGTGACCGTAGTGGACTTGACTTCACGGTGAGCTACTCTTCCTGGCGACCTCCCAGCAGCACCCTGAAGTTCCTTTTGTTATTTCCCCCATCTATTTCATCCAGACTGTGGATTTGTATCTATATGTATCTTGTATATTCCGATAGTTGCCCGTGACACTCGTGACACTAGTTCCTGGCACACACGTAGTGTATATTTTTGGTTTTGGGTTGTATATGCACACATATGCTTTATTTTGGCCATGTATTGTTAAGATTTTATTTTCACATCAAGCTATCTTCATGTTTAATTGTTTAAAATTTGTAAATATTGACTTGTTTAATCAAATGGGAAGGGTAACACCTAGTGTAATTCATATTGGCTTGCCTAACCCCGTCGTTGGGCACCATCGCGACCCGCATTAGAAATTAGGCCGTGACAACGTGGTATCAGAGCCCTAGGTTCACGTAAGTCTCACGAGTCACGGGCAGGCCCAGGAGAGTGTTGCGGATCGGTACGAAGACGTCTGTACTTATCTTCAGGAGGCTATGGGGTGTTAGGAAACTTCCCTTTATTCATTCATGTCGTTCAATCTATGATGTACTCAAACTTATTCTTCTATTCTCTCACAGATGGTGAGGATGCGTGCATCCGATGTTTCTGGTGCGGGAGATGCCGCTGCCCCCGCTGCCCGAGGTCGGTGTAGAGGCAGGGGTAGAGCACCTGCTCGAGGTAGGGGACGAGGGCGTCCCAGAGCTATACCAGTGGCACCACCAGAGGAACCTATTATGGAGGAGCAGGATGAGGTGCCTCCAGTAGCACCTGCTCCAGTGGATTTCATGACGGGGCCAGGCTTCCAGGAGGTCATGAGTCGTATGCTGAGATTCATGGACACTATGTCTCAGGCTGGTTTATTTCCAGCCGACCCTACTACTTCTCAGGTAGGAGGGGGAGTCCAGACCCCTACCGCTCAGGCCACAGGTCAGGCAACAGCAGCACGTCATACCCTGGGCACACCGCCCGTGGGTGGGGTTCAGCCCGTAGTAGCAGCCCTAGAGCCCAGGCCAATTGCAGAGGGTGACCAGCAGAATATGTTGGATAGATGGACCCGACGTCGCCCTCCAGTCTTTGGGGGTGAGCGAGGTAAGGATGCTCAGGATTTAATCGATATATGCAGAGACAGACTGCACAACATGAAGATTTTGGAGTCCCATGGAGTGGATTTCACTGTATTTCAGTTGGAGGGCAGAGCTCGCAGGTGGTGGCAGTCATATATTCTCAGCAGACCAGCAGATTCTCCTCCTGTCACTTGGGATCAGTTCGTGCAGGTGTTTCTAGACAGATATTCCACCCTCTGAGAGGGAAGAGTTGCGGCGTCAGTTTGAGTAGCTAGAGCAGGGGCAGATGACAGTGATAGATTATGAGGCCAGATTTTCAGAGTTGTCACGCCATGCACTTATGATATTGCCTATCGATGCCGAGAGAGTGCGGCGGTTTGTGGCCGGGTTGCATTCAGATATTAGGGCCACCATGGCCCAAGAAGTGGAGATGGGTACTCCTTACGAGCTTGTGGTTGAGATAGCTCGGCGGATTGAGGGGTATCGGTTGAGGAGCAGGGAATAGGATCAGCAGGGTCAGCGGGACAAGAGGGCTAGGTTCTCAGGGGATTTCAGGGATGCTCCAGCTAGGAGCAAAGGTCAGTTCGGGGGTGGTCAGCCCAGCAGGCTTACATATTCAGCACCTCCACTACCTCCTCAAGGTGGTCCAGTGAGGCCTCAGTTCAGTGCCATGCCAGAGCGTTCCTATTGTCCTCCAGCCACTCAGGGTTCACCCAATGGTCACTACAGTCGCCAGAGATCCTGCGGTTCTTATTTCAGTACTATGCCCGAGGGTCCACATCGCTTCCTGGCTATTCAGGGGTCTTCCTCTTCGGGGAAGCAGGCTTTGGTACCTAGAGGTTTCTTTGGGTGTAGAGATCTAGTTCATATGCAGAGACAGTGTCCCAGGCTTTGGGGCAACGCAGTGCAGCAGGGTTATCAGCCTATGGGTCTAGCACCAACAGTCCGGCCACCTAGAGGTGGACGACAGGTCGGCAGGGGTCGACCTAGAGGGGGAGGCCGGTCAGGTGAAGGTCAGTTAGTTCCCGTTCACTCTGGGAGAGTTCAGTCTTCAGGAGCCTCAGCCAGATTTTATGCCTTTCAGGCCAGATCAGATTCAGTGGCCTCAGACGCCGTAATCACAAGTATTATCTCAGTATGTTGTATAGAAGCTTCGGTACTATTTGATCTAGGATCCACGTATTCATATGTTTCAGTGTTATTTTCTCATTTTCTGGATGTCCTTCGTGAGTCCTTGGGTTCTCCTATATATGTGTCCACTCTTGTGGGCGATTCTGTGGTGGTAGACCGGGTCTATCGGTCTTGTGTGATCACTTTCTGCGGTTTCGATACCAGAGCAGATCTTCTATTGCTGGATAAGATTGATTTTGAGGTTATCCTAGGCATGGATTGGTTATCTCCTTATCATGCTGTGTTAGATTGCCATGCCAAGACAGTCACTTTAGCCATGCCTGAGTCGCCTAGGCTAGAGTGGAGAGGTTCTTCAGTTAGTGCATCCAGCCGAGTCATTTCCTTCATGAAGGCTCGGCATATGGTCGAGAAGGGTTATTTGTCTTACCTTGCTTATGTGCGGGACACCACCGCCGAGGCTTCGACCATTGATTCAGTGCCAGTGGTACGAGAGTTTTCAGACGTATTTCCTTCAGATCTTCCAAGCATTCCTCCAGATCGAGATATTAATTTCTGCATCGATTTAGCTCCAGATACTCAACCTATTTCCATTCCCCTGTATCGTATGGCTCCTAAGGAGTTTAAAGAGTTAAAGGAGCAACTGGAGAAGTTAATGGCTAACGGGTTCATCAGGACGAGTGTGTCGCCGTGGGGTGTTCCGGTCCTATTTGTGAAGAAGAAGGACGGGTCTATGCGGATGTGTATTAATTACCGCCAGCTGAATAAGGTTACTATTAAGAATAAGTATCCTCTACCGCGCTTCGATGATTTATTTAACCAGTTGCAGGGTTCTCGTGTGTTTTCCAAGGTTGATTTGAGATCGAGTTATCATCAGTTGAAGATTTGGGCTTCAGACGTTCTGAAGACTGCATTTCGTACCAGATATGGCCATTATGAGTTCCTGGTGATGTCCTTTGGTTTAACTAATGCCCCAGCAGCATTCATGGACTTGATGAATAGGGTATTCAGGCCGTATATTGATTCCTTCGTCATCGTCTTCATTGATGACATCTTGATTTATTCGCGGAGCCTGGGTGAGCATGAGCAGCATTTGAGAGTTGTGCTCCAGACCTTGCGGGAACAGAAGATGTATGCTAAGTTCTCAAAGTGCGAGTTCTGGTTAGATTCCGTGGCATTTTTGGGGCATGTGGTATCCGGAGAAAGTATCAAGGTTGATCCTCAGAAGATTGAGGCGGTTCAAAGTTGGCCGCGTCCTACTTCAGCTATAGAGATCAGAAGTTTCTTGGGCCTAGCAGGCTATTATCGCCGATTCGTGGAAGGGTTCT
The DNA here is from genome assembly GCA_005239495.1 of Nicotiana undulata. NCBI lineage: Eukaryota > Viridiplantae > Streptophyta > Magnoliopsida > Solanales > Solanaceae > Nicotiana > Nicotiana undulata. The sequence goes on along the minus strand of ML256311.1, from coordinate 11,636 downwards.
CTTCTATTGCAGCTCCATTGACCAGATTGACTCAGAAGAATGCCCTGTTTCAGTGGTCCGACGAGTGTGAGGCGAGCTTTAAGAAGCTCAAGTCAGCATTGACCTCAGCACCAGTTCTGACATTGCCTTCCGGTTCAGGGATGTATACCGTGTATTGCGATGCTTCACGCATCGGGTTGGGATGTGTGTTGATGCAGGACGTGAGAGTTATTGCTTATGCTTCGTGTCAGCTGAACGCTCATGAGAAGAATTATCCTGTGCACGACTTGGAGTTGGCAGCGATTGTTCATGCTTTGAAAATTTGGAGGCATTACTTGTAGGGTGTGTCTTGTGAGATTTATACAGACCACCGCAGTTTGCAGCATTTGTTTAAGCAGAGGGACCTTAATTTGAGGCAGCGGAGGTGGCTTGAGTTGTTAAAAGACTATGATCTCACTATTCTGTATCACCTGGGCAAGGCGAATGTAGTAGCAGATGCTTTGAGCAGGAGGGAAATGAGTATGGGTAGCTTGGCCTAAATTGCAGCTGAGGAGAGACCTTTAGCCTTGGACATTCAGTCCTTGGGCAATCTCCTTGTGAGATTGGACCTTTCGGAGCCTCATCGAGTTTTGGCTCATGTAGTTGCTTAGTCTTCATTGTTGGGGGAGATTAAGGCTCGACAGTTTGATGATCCATGACTTGCAGAGCTTCGGGATACGGTGGTCCAGTGCAGGGCCAAGAAGGTTACTTTGGGTGAGGATGGTGTTTTGAGGCTCCAGGGCCATTTATGTGTTCCTAATATTGATGGCCTGAGGAAGAGAATTCTAGAAGAGGCCCACAGTTCTCGGTATTCTGTTCATCCGGGTACGACGAAGATGTACTTTGATTTGAAGTAGCACTACTGGTGAAGGCGGATACAGAAGGATATAGTGCAGTATGTGGCTAGGTGTCTCAATTGTCAACAGTTCAAGTACGAGCACCAGAGGCTAGGAGGCTTGTTTCATCAGATGCCCATTCCTGAGTTGAAGGTTGACGCGGTTTGGGTCATTGTGGATAGATTGACCAAATCGGCGCATTTCATTCCGGTGGCCACTACTTATACTACAGAGAGGCTGACCCAGATTTATATTCGAGGGATAGTCCTGTTGCACAGTATGCCGGTGTCCATTATATCAGATCGAGGTCCTCAGTTCACCTCGCACTTCTGGAGAGCATTACAAAGTGAGATGGGCACTCAGATAGATCTCAGCTCAGCATTTCACTCTCAGACTGATGGTCAGACGGAGCGTACGGTTCATATGTTGGAGGATATGCTCAGGGCACGTGTGCTTGATTTTGGGAGTCAGTGGGACCAGTTCTTTCCTTTGGAGGAGTTTGCATACAATAACAGTTATCAGTCCAGCATCGAGATAGCTCCATTCGAGGCTTTATATGGCCGATGATGTCGTTCTCCTATCAGGTGGTTTGAGTCTGGCGAGGCCAAGTTATACGGCACAGATCTGGTGAGAGATGCTTTGGATAGGGTGAAGATTATTCAGGAGAGACTCTGCACAGCTCAGTCCAGACAGAAGACTTACGCAGATCAGAGGGCGCGTGATGTAGCATTTATGGAAGGAGATAAGGTTATGTTGAAGGTTTCGTCGATGAAGAGCGTTATGAGATTCGGGAAGAAGGACAAGCTGAGCCCCAGGTTTATAGGCCCTTTCGAGGTGTTGAGGCGAGTTAGGGAGGTTGCTTATGAGCTCACTTTACCTCGTGCCTTATCAGAAGTTCATCCAGTTTTTCATGTATCCATGCTCCGGAGATATCATGCCGATTTCTCTCTCGTGATTGATTTCAGCACTATTCAGTTAGATGAGAAGTTGAGCTTCGAGGAGGGGCCAGTTGCTATTATTGATAGGCAGGACCGCTAGTTGATGTCTAAGAGAGTTTCTACCGTAAAGGTCCAGTGGAGGGGCCAACCAGTCAATGAGGCGACTTGGGAGTCCGAGGAAGACATGCGGAGCAGGTATTCGCAGCTATTAAGCACTTCAGGTACGATTCTGCGTCCGTTCAAGGACGAACGTTTGTTTTAAAGGGGGAGATTGTGATGACCCAAAAGGTCATCTTATGTAAATTTAATTATGACTGTGTTCCGAGGCCCTGAAAGCCTCCATTAATCTCACCTCGATGTGCGTGCGTGGCCCGGGCGCGTAGCCGGGAAGCCTTTATGTGGAAACTTGATAAAGAGTTGAATATATGATAATTAATTGAATGAAGTTGACTTTAGTCAACATTCTTGTAAACGGACCCAAACTCGTGTTCTGGCGATCTCGAAAGGTCCGTAGGAAAATATGGGACTTGGGTGTATGCCCGGAATCGAATTCCGAGGACCCAAGTCCGAGAAATAAATTTTTAAAGAAAATTGTTTTCTGAAAATAATAAAGGCTTATGAAAATGAACCTCGATGTGAAACCTGTGTTGCCGGGCCCGTATTATGGTTCCGGAGCCCGGAACAGGTTCAACATGTGTTATTTAAGTTATCTTTCAAATTTGGTAATAAACAGACTTGATTTGACGGGTTACGGATCAAAAATGGGAAATTGAGAGTTAATGAAGTTTTGAGGATTTTCATAGAATTTGAAATTTGGTTTGAAACGTGATTTTATGTTACCGAGATCCGAATGAAATTGAGAGACCGGGAATAGTTCCGTTATGTCAATCATGACTTGTCTGCAAAATTTGGGGTCATTCCGAGTAGTATAGGTTTACTTAGAAATCCTTAAGTTTGATCCTAGGGGTTCTGAGGGGTGATTTTTAGATTTAGCGTTGTTTTGGGTGTTACGAAGGCTCGAGCGAGTCCGTATTATTTGTTAGGACTTGTTGGTATATTTGGACGGGGCCTCGAGTGGGCCTAGGTGCCTCCCGGACACCACACGAGGCCAAAAACCAGCTGAAGATGCAGCTGGTGCACCTGATCTGGTGTGTCCGCAGGTGCGGTTGCCCAGCCGCAGGTGCGGGACCGCTCCTACGGTTCCAGCCTCGTAGGTGCGAAGGTTCTGAAGGTTCGGTTCCTCTTCCGTAGGAGCGGAAACGCAGGTGCGGTCTCCAGCTCCGCAGGTGCGACCCCAGCCTCTCTTGCCCAATTCCGCAGGTGCGAGACCGCAGGTGTGGTCCTCGAGCCGCAGGTGCGGAACCCCTGTAGGCCAAGCAGTGAAATTTAATTTAAACATGGGATTTGAGTCATTTCTTCCATTTACATCTTCTTCCTTGTGTTATTTGAGATTTTCAAAGAGGGCCTTCAACCTAGTACTTGAGGTAAGTAAATTCCCTATCTAACACTAGTTTCAAATATCAATTCCTAGTTAAATTCCCTACTAAATTATCCAAAATCATTGAATAAGCTAGTAATTTTAGGGCTCTTGAGGATTTTGTGATTTTCCATTTTAGGCCGTGAATTCAAGTAGAAATCACACATTAATGATCCTTAGGCTATGGGTGAGCGATCCCTTCGAGAATTTTCGAAATTTGAACATGCGGACCCGAGGTTGGAATTTGGGAATTCTTCAAGAATAGCGATTTTATTGAATAACTAAGATAATTTCCCACATTGTGCATGCCTTGATTTAATTGTACAACTTTTGATTAGTTGCGAGTCCTCGGGTGTAGAGTTCAGAGTTTCGGGCACACTTGTGGTCTGAGGGGTAGATTCGACACGAGGTGAGTCTCCTTTCTAACCTTGTAAGAGGGAATTGTCCCCATAGGTGATGTATATGCTATGTGTAAATTGTTTGGGGGCTACGTACGCACCAAGTGACGAGAGTCCGTACGTAGCGGCTATCATTGTTATGTCCGAGTAGTTAGGCCCACATCATGCCTTATATGCTTCATCGTAATGCCTTATATGCTTCCTCGCAATGCCTTATATGCTTATTTGTAATGCCTTATATGCTTCCTTGTAATGCCTTATATGATTCATTGTGACGCCATATGTACTATGAGATCATGTTATGTATAGTATTTGTTACACCCCATGTTTTCGTACGTGAGAGTACATCGTAAGTCAATTGATGTAAGCTCAGAAATAAGATTCTATTTGATGGAATATAAAGTAAGTTAATCATGTTACATTGGAGGTTACAAATATTTAAGATCATGAATAATGAGTACCAAGAGGGTTGGAAAGCTTAGAAGCTAAACCAATTGAAGAAAATACGTTTCGTCGAAAGTCGACGAGTTTGGAATTTTAAAACATGTACTTTAGGGTGAGACTATGGTTCATTACATGATAAGGAGGTTATGCTATGAGTTAATTTTTATCGTATGATAGTTGTGTTCTACGTTTTGAAGTCAAGCAAGTGGTGGAACAAAAGTTGGCAAAGGTCTTCACAAGTTACACTCATAATGTGCTTAACATTAGGTCAAATGTAACTGCGATTTTCTCCCGATATACTTGGAATTAGGGGATGATATACCTACCAAACTGAATATATATGAGTCTAGTTTCCAATTCATTAAACCGTTCATCGATAAAACATAGTACTAGATAGATATTTGCAATTTCGCGAGACTGCGCAGACATCATAAGTGACAAGTAGGTGGATCACTAGAGCTTTTTGAGCAATACATTTCATGTATTATATGAGGTCTTATTGGGACATATTATATACCAAATTGAAGGTCTTGGAATGTAGTTTCCAACGCTCTTAACCGTTCGTTCATACGACATCAGGATAAAAAGATATAAACGTCGGAATATGGACCAATCCTAGGGTGCCAAGCTAGCACCTCTTTGACTTTTCCAAACATGATATATATAAACATTAGGTCAGCTTTCTATTCATTATTAAGCATAAAACGACCAGAGAACACCCATAAACATAACCTCAAGTTATATACTAGGGCTTCAAAGAAGAATATCATCCTGGGCATGAAATCGAGAAGCAATAACATCAAAACGATCCCTACGACGTAAGTGTCATTATACCGCCTCTTCTTTTTCTTTGTAGTTAGTGCTTTGGAAGTTAATTCATAGTTAAGAAACGTCTAATATCTGTATTTAAGGGTTTAAATATCAAGGAAGTTTGATAAATGTGTTTCCTAATAGTTAGGACTCACGGGACGGTGATTGGAAACCGTGAGTTCGAGTTATTTTACTTGTAGCGGACTGTTTTGTGTTACTGTTGGGATGCGTGTTTTACTACTTTTTGTGGTGTTTTGGAGGAGGAAGGGTGTGTACAAACACGATATAGATGTAGGGTTGTGATCTGGTCGTTCGTTGTACCATTTCCGGGTTGTTTGACACGACTACGGTGGTCGTCTTATGTGTGAAGTGATTAGGTTGTGTGTGGACTGTTTTGGGAGGCTCAATATGATTATTATTGATGTTGTTTGGGCTGTTAGGTGATTGTTTTGACTTGTGTGAAGTCATATAAATAGGGGAGGTGCTGTCCGTTTCATCGTAAAATAGGTTGTGGTCGATACATAATAGTTATGACGCTTAAACGATAACGATAGTGTCGTTTCTCTTATTGTAGATTAAGGAGTTATGACATTTGCGTAGCTTCAGTTTGGGACAGTATATGCAAGGTATGTGA
>ML256309.1:36941-72596 GCA_005239495.1 Nicotiana undulata | reverse complement strand
TGAACCTGGTTCATCCGTTGATCAGAAGGTATACAGAGGAATGATTGGGTCTCTACTATATCTGACTGCCAGCAGACCAGATATTATGTTCAGTGTGGGACTATGTGCTAGGTTTCAGACAAATCCTAAAGAGTCACACCTCACTGCAGTGAAGAGAATTTTGAGATATTTGAAAGGCACCACTAATTTGTGCCTTTGGTATCCTAAAGGTAGTAATTTCGACCTTGTAGGATATGCTGATGCTGATTATGCAGGTTTACTAGTTGACAGGAAAAGTACTTCAGGCATGGCTCACTTTTTGGGCTCCTGCCTTGTCTCTTGGTCCACCAAGAAACAAAATTCAGTAGCCTTGTCTACTGCTGAGGCTGAATATGTGGTTGTAGCCTCTTGTTGTGCCCAGTTGCTTTAGATCAAGCAACAACTCCTGGACTTTGGTATAGATGTGGGATGCATTTCTATTTACTGTGATAACACTAGTGCAATTAGTATGATGAAGAACTCGGTTCATCACAAGATACCAAAGCACATAGATGTTAGGCACCATTTTCTGAGGGACAACTATGAAAAAAGAATGATCTCAATCGAATTATGTGCTACTGATCGTCAAATTGCTGATATATTTACCAAAGCACTGAGTAGGGAGAATTATGAGAGAAACAGGCTTGAATTAGGGATGATTAAGATCACCTAATTGAAAAAACAAAAACTGAAAAAAATGAAAATGAAAAATAATTTTTTTTTGGCTAGAAAATTCAAATTAGGTACTTAATCAAATTAATCATTGCTCAGTATTATGTCTTTATTGCCATACTCTTCTGCCATGTATTAATATGATTCCCTAGTTGCTAATGATGTTTCTCTATTTTTGTAAATTGAGGCAAATAAAGGATTTTACCTGGATGAACCTGGTTCATCCATGCTGGTTCACATAACTGACAAGGTACGTTCTCATCTCCATACATGTATTAATTCAAGTATAGTCATACATGAGCAAGACTCTATCTATTTGTGGTTCGAATTCAATTCTTGTACTTACCCAAATAATGAACCAGTTTCAAGAAGTCCCATCTCACTTGATTAGCCTAGTTTTAGGGGGAAAGTAATTGTTCTTTAAATGTATAATCAATGACAATTCTGAATCGTTAGTATCCTACTTGAGTTAATACTCTTCCGTTGTAATCTCCCCAGCCATAAGTTATAAAAAGGCCATCATTAACCATTGTGCATAAAGCAACAGTCGAACCTTGTTCAACTCACTCAACTCACAATCTCTACTGCCTCCTGTCTTTCTTCTCTCTAAACAATTCAAAATCATGTCGTCACCTCCACCAGCTTCTTCTGATTCATCTCCAAACAGGGATTATGATGGAGGCAACTATGAATCAGACTCAAATTCACCCTCAGTGTATAGTTCCGAGTCTCCAGAAAAGTCAACAACCCCAGAACACCCTACAATCCCAGAACCCATACCAAATCCTACCCCAACCCCCAAGCCTCGTCGTGTAAAATTTCTTGCACGCAAATCTATGGCTTCTGGTTCAAGAGCCAAATTCTTGGAAGAATTATTGCATGTTGAAGAAGGCTCCAAACCAGAATCGTCCAATGAATCATTCAAATCAGCCAATGAAGATGAAGCACCTGTTTCAACCAGTGTTGAGAAAGGTAATTCTGATGCTATCTCTAAAATAAATACTGCTGATCAACGATTTGTGTTGTTGGGGTCTGTGGTGGATGTTGAAGTGACTAAAAGGCAAAGAAAATATGGGAAAGAGAAACCTCTTGAGATCGAGGGAGATGTAAATGTGAGGGGATCGAGAGAGGATGGTACCACACTGGAAATATGTGGTCCCATTCTTGAAAATCTTGAAGAAGATGTCACAATCTTAGGGGGAACTAGTGGAGTTGAGGAAGCTGATGCTAGGTTGGAGAAATTGATGAAAGCAATAGATGAACACGTTTCTTCTGGGGAAGAAACTTTGGTTGAAAGACTGAGGAAGTTGGGGGACTCATATAACCCCAAGAAAAGAAGTCTCCAAAGTCCAAGAAGTCTAAAGCCTCAGTTCCTTCAAAGAAAAGGAAAGTTGATGGTTCTGTTGAGGTACTTGTTCCTAAGGTACGTGCTACGCGAAATACTGTAAGAGAGGAGGAAGAGAAGTTAGAAAAGGCTCTGCAATAGAGCAAGAGAAAGAAAGCAGAGAAAGGGAAAGCCAAAGTCGGAGAGCCTGTCGAGGTTGTTGTGTTAGAAGAGGAGCCGTTGGACCTGGTCCAACAAGAGGAACAGACTGATCCAGTGGTAATTGGGACACCCAAGCCCAAAAAGGCTAAGACTTCTTCGAAGAAGTTAGCTATTGTGTCCACCACCACTACGAGTACTGCTACAAGGACAAGGTCTAAGATAAAAAAGGTGCAGATTGTTGAGAAGGATGAGGATGATGAGTGGAGTGGAGAGGAAGAGATGGAGGTTGGTGAAGTGACTACTGACAGAGTTGCCATGTGTGGCAAGAGAACAATCTTGAAGGGAAAGTTGATGAAGGATTTGGAGGAGCCTGGAATGAGGTATCTACTGGATTTTCTGACAGTGCAAGGCTGGAAGGACATGGTCCTTCGCATGGAAGGCAGGCTGGTCAGGGATGAAGTTGTGGAGTTCATGGGTAATGCCACAGTCATTGGAGGCAGGGTCACCTCCTTGTTCAAGGGAGTTGAAGTCTCCTTTGATGCTCAAGAACTGGGTGTGATTATAGATATTCCTGCTGAGGGGTACGAAGACTACACAAGGCAGAGATGGCCTTGTTTAGATGGAATGTCCTCAGCACTCAGTATCACCAGATTCTTCTGCGACAATGAGAAAGAGCTTGAACCCAGGGTTGTGTACAAGAATGAGATGAAGCCTGAGCATAAGCTTTTATTTGAATTTGTGATCAAATTCTTGTTGCCCAGACAAGAACAAAGACATATTGCCAATTACATGGATTTGACCCTCATGGAGTGTCTGTACAGAGGCAAGCAGATAAATTGTCCATCGTTCATAATCCAGCTCTTGGACAGAGTGGTGAATGGGACTAAAGCTCATGCAATCCCCTATGGCTTTATTCTGACTGCAGTTCTAACTCACTTTGGAGTTCCTGCGAAGAAGTCTGAGATGGCTACGACCAAAGATTATTTTGGGAAGGACACACTGATGTCTTGTGATTATCTAGTCATTGCTCCGACAGATGAACCTGGTTCATCTCGGAAGCAACCAGTAAACAGCAAGGTCCGAATCTTAGTGCAGGAAAGCGAGTTAAAGGATATGGAAATCCTTCGATTGAAATATCGCTTAATTAAGGTGGAAGCTGAGCGTGATGCTCTAAAAGCAGATCTTGAAAAGGAGAAGGAAAAAAATGAAGGTGTTCTACACCAAATGTTGTCCCTCCTTCAAACCAAGAACCCAACCTCATCTGCACCCTCCCAGCCTTAGGTCTATCCAGTGCTTCCCAGTTATCTTTCAAGTGCCCAGTTTGGGACAGTGTCTAGCTTTTGTGGTTTCAGTTTTTTTCTGTTTTGCTTATGTTTTGCTTTAATCTGTTGGTGTTTGATGTTCAGTATTAAGTCAATGAAGTTTGCTGATTTTAAAAATTGTCTCAATTTCTTATATGGCTTACATTATTGGTTTCTTGTGTCGATTAATCATGCTTGCACCTTCAGTTGCCTAAATTTGGCCATGAGTAAGAATTAAAAATTGGTAAGTATCAGTTTGCAACTTTTCGATGATGCCAAAAGGGGGAAGATGTGTGCTGGTGTTGTGTTTTTTTTAAAAAAAAGTGATATTTATAACCTAATGAACCTGGCTCTCAATGATTAATGCTTAAAACCATACAAAGTGTTTGAAGTGTATACATGATAAAAGCAGAGAGTTTGTCATCATCAAAAAAGGGGGAATTTGTTGGCCCATGTCACTGAATGGGTTTTGAAGATTGACAAGTTGAACCAGGTCCATCAGAGCACACACATCTGAACGGAACAGTTGGCACAAGAATTGTTCATGCATAGGAGATATCAGTGATTGCTGAGTATCAAAGAGCTAAAAGGATGTCTCCTAATACGAAAAGGTTGCAAACTGATAAAGAAGATTGAAGTTGATTTCAGCAAGGACAGAAATAGAGAAGGAAGTTGAGTCATAGTCGAACTCGTATACCCAGGTAGAGTTGGATCAGAATTGAACCATGTACTCAACAACTGACTCTATAAATACTCAATGTATTACTGCTGAAATTTGTGACGCACAAAGACAAAAGTGAATCAAGTTCTGAAAAGCAAAGTTCACAGGATATTTTGCAAGCAGAAGTATTGTGCGAAGGCTACAGTTCAACTAGAAGAAACAGTTTCATCGTCTGTGTGTTGAGTCTAGTTGATGTGTAGTAGGAGTTTTAATATTGTATCTTTTCAGCATTCATAGAAGCAATTGTAATAGGTACACATTGTTCAAGTTAGAGTTAGCTTGAAATCTGTAGAAATTAGCTAGAGGCTAGTTGATACAAAGAGGATTAGAGTTAGTCCTAGGATTACAAAAGAGTTTATTTTGTAAGTCCGTTTGGCTCAAAGTTTTTAGTGAAGTGTTTGAGCAAATCCTACTGAGGAGTAGGTCGTGGTTTTTTTCACCTTTTGAGCTAGGTGTTTTCCATGTAAAATCTCTGTGTCTTTACTTTACTGCTTTATTATTCCGCAACAGTAGAAAGTAGTACACCAAGAAGAACCAGGTTCTACTTATTAGACAGCACTCGAAAATTGGGTACTGTACAATTAACTTATATTATTGTGTAGTATTGAAGTCTAAAACATCAGGTTTGAAAAGTGTAAAAGGAGTAGGGCCCTCCTATTTATACTTAAACCCTAAGGGCCCACTGACCTACTTGGGCGTGGCCGCAGAATTCCACCGTGGTCCGCGCTCTTGGATGTTTTGAAAAGCAGCTGCTTCAATATCACCGCTGAGAGCGGAAAATAAGGCGCGGCTGCGAAGCAAGCACCGCTGACTGTGAAAATTTCACCGCAGTCGCGGATTAAACTTTAGAGAGTTTGCAATATGAACTTTTCAAGTTCGCGACCGCTACATATTGACGCCCCCGCGAAATAGCTTTCGCTGACAGCAAAATTTTGAGCGCGGTCAGCGGTCCAATTCCATACTTAGCCAAATGTTTTCCAGTATCAGTTCGGCATTGCATAAATAATTCCTACACAAATCTCACAACCAGTTAGTTCAAAAGAGCCCAATCTAAGAAGAAAAATGAAAAAGAAAGAAAAATCACTTGGGTTGCCTCCCAAGAAGCGCCTGATTTAACATCGCGGCACGACGCATGTTACCATCATCATTTGAAATTTATCAGGGCCACCACAAGGCTGTCATCAAACTTTCTCAAGTAATGCTTCAGACGGTGCCCATTAACCCGGAAGATTTCACCATTTTTGTTCTTCAAGTCAAGAGCACCAAAAGGTGTTACATGCACTACCTCAAAGGGGACACTCTATTTGGACTTTAGCTTTCCCGGAAAAAAACGTAACGTGGAGTTGAAGAGAAGGGCCAAATCACCCTCTTTGAATTCCTTGCTGTGGGCATATTTGACATGCAAGTATTTCATCTTCTACTTGTACAATGATGAGCTTAAATATGCATGAAATCGAAATTCATCTAGCTCATTGAGTTGTTCCACCCGGAGATTTGCTGCATCATCCCACTCAAGATTTAACCTCTTCAACACCCACATGGCTTTATGTTATAGCTCAACCGGCAAATGACACGCTTTACCAAACACCAACCAGTACGGAGACATACCGATTGGAGTCTTAAATGCAATCCTATAAGCCCACAGTGCGTCATCTGGCTTCCTTGACCAATCCGTTCTATTGGCATTCACAGTTTTTGACAAGATGCTTTTGATTTCCCTGTTTGAGACCTTCACTTGTCCACTAGCTTGGGGGTGATAAGGAGCTGAGACCTTGTGATTAACACCATATTTTGCAAGCAAAGTGTCAAATGCCCTATTGCAGAAATGAGATCCCTCATCACTGATAATTGTTCGAGGAGTACCAAACCATGTGAAGATGTTTTTATTTAGGAATGCCACTACACTCCGGGCTTCGTTGTTGGGCAAAGCTACGACTTTAACCCACTTGGAAACATAATCAACCGTCACCAGAATGTAAGTGTTGCCACACGAACTCACAAAAGGCCCCATGAAGTCTATGCCCCACATGTCAAAAATGTGAACTTCAAGAATAGTGGTGAGAGGCATTTCATCCTTCTTTGATATTCCCCAAGCTCTCTGACATTCATCACATCTCTTAACAAGCTCACTTGCATCTCTATACAGGGTTGGCCAATAAAAACCACAGCTAAGCACCTTGGAAGTAGTTCTCGCCCCACCGTGATGACCACCATAGGGCGAGGAATGACAAGCATCAAGTATACTCACTTGCTCCTCATCTGGGACACATCTGCGAATCACTTCATCATTGCAAATATTGAACAAGTAGGGCTCGTCCCAATAATATTCCAAACTGTCCCGTTTGAGTTTCTTCCTTTGGTTAGAAGAGACCTCACACGGGACAATGCCGGTAACAAGGAAATTGGCAACATCCGCGAACCAAGGCATATCATTCAAAGAAACCGATAAGAGTTGCTCATCCGGAAAAGCATCATTAATTTCAATACCATCTTTGGGACTCCCTTCCTCTTCTTAATGGGACAAATGATCCGCAACCTGATTTTCACTTCCTTTTCTATCAATGATCTCAAGGTCAAATTCTTGAAGCAACAAAACCCATCTCATCAGTCTAGCTTTTGAGTCCTTCTTGGTCATCAAGTATTGGAGCGCCGCGTGATAGGTATGAACAATCACTTTGGCACCCATGAGACAAGGCCTAAACTTCTCCATGGCGAACACAATTGCTAACAACTCTTTCTTCGTCACTGTATAATTAACCTGGGCATAATTCATAGTTTTTCTTGCATAATACACTGGTTGAAATATCTTGTTCACCCTTTTCCCCAAGACCGCTCCTACCGCAACATCACTTGCGTCGCACATAAGCTCAAAGGGAGATCTCCAATTTGGTGTGGTAATGATTGGAGTGGTTGTCAATTTATACTTCAAGAGATCAAAAGCCTTCATGCACTCTTCATTGAAATCAAATCTTGCATCCTTTTCTAGTAGCTTGCACAAGGGCTTCACCACTTTGGAGAAGTATTTGATGAACCTTCGATAGAACCCCGCATGCCAAGAAAACTTCTAACTCCCTTGACGGAAGTCGGAGGAGGTAGATTTGAAATCAGTTCTATTTTCGCCTTGTCCACTTCTATTCCATTCTTTGAGATCTTATGGGCGAGGACAATGCCCTCCTTGACAATAAAATAGCATTATTTCCAATTAAGCACAAGATTTGTCTCTTCACATCAGGATAGAACCTTGTCAAGATTTTCTAAACATTCTTCAAATGAGTCTCCAACCACACTAAAATCATCCATAAAGACTTCGAGGAAGTACTCCACCATGTCCGTAAATATAGCCACCATGCACTGCTGAAAGGTAGTGCGTGCATTACACAACCCGAACGGCATCCGTGAGAATGCAAAGGTTCCATACAGGCAGGTGAAAGCAGTTTTCTCTTGATCTTCTGGGGCTATGAGAAACAATAGTACGCACGCCCGACAAGTCTGTCTAACATCTGATCAAGAAAAGGTAATGGGAAATGATCTTTTCGGGTCACTTTGTTCAGCTTTCTGTAGTCCATGCATACCCTCCATCCGGTCACGGTTCTAGTGAGGATCAACTCATTCTTCTCATTTTTCACCACAGTCATACCCCCCTTTTTCGGCACGCATTGCATCGGTGAAGTCCATGCATTGTTCGAGATTGGATAGATAACCCATGCATCAAGCCATTTGATAACCTCCTTCTTGACGACCTCTTGCATAGCCTCGTTCAACCTCCGTTAATGTTCAATGAACGATTTTGCATCATCCTTAAGTATTATTTTATGCATGCAAAAGGCGGAGCTTATGCCCCCGAATGTCAGCTAAGGTCCATCCAATTGCCTTTTTTTTTCTTTGAAGCACCTCAAGAGTGGAGTTTACCTGCACTTTGGTTAAGCAAGAAGAAAGAATAATAGGTAATGTAGAAGATGGGCCTAAGAATTCATACCTGAGGTATGATGGGAGAGGCTTCAACTCCAAAATTGGTGGCTCCTCGATCGAGGGCTTTGTCGGTGGAGTCTTCCGATTTTCCAAGTCTAAGGAGAGTTTACGGGGCCCATAAGAGTAGGATCCCATTCCTTGCAAGGCATTTACACATTCAACCAAGCCATCATTTACATCATCCTCATGGTTAAACAAAACAGCTTCCATAGGATCTTCGACATTGATCATTGCACTCGTATCATCAACTATCACTTCCGTCACAAGAACCACAAAAGAGCAAACGTCAGTACTATTCGGCTGCCTCATTGATTTGCACATGTGGAAGACAAACTTTTTCATTGCCCACCCGGAAGGTGAGCTCTCCGGTTTCCACATCCACTAATGTATTCCCTGTTGCTAGAAAAGGCCTTCCAAGATTATATGCACCTGGCAATCGACTTCGCAGTCGAGAATCATAAAATCAGCATGCAAGTAAAACTTGTCGACCCGCACAAGAACATCATCAATAATACCAAAGGGCCTCTTCATTGTTCTATCCTCCATTTGCAATCTCATTGAAGTAGCTCTCGGTTGACCAATACCCAAAGTTTTGAATACGGAGTAAGGCATAAAATTTATACTTGCACCCAAATCACACAAGGCCTTTGCAAAATTCGCACTCCAATAGTATAAGGGATGGTAAATGTGTCGGGATTTTCAAGCTTTGGAGCCATCGAGTGCACAATGGAACTCACTTGATGAGTCATATTGATGGTCTCACATTCCATAGATCTCTTTTTAGTCACCAAGTCTTTCATAAACTTGGCGTATCCCGGCATTTGCTCAAGAGCTTCCACCAAGGGCACATTGATTGACAAGCTTTTCATCATATCAATAAACTTTTTAAACAAGTTTTCATTATTTTGCTTTGCAAGTCTTTAAGGATAAGGCGGATGAGGCCTTGACAAAGGCGCCTTGGCTTTTGGCACTACCGTTTCTGGTATGTCTATCACGCGTTCCCTAGACGGGTTCACGTCATTTTGAGTCTCCTCCTCGTTGTCATGAATATCAATTCCCACTTCACCATTCAAATTCTCTTCACTCAATTGCTCATAAACTATTGGAACATCATCATTTTGCACTTCATCATCATCACTCACAACTTTCTTTTTCTTGGAGGTGCTTGTTTCACCACCTCCACCGCTCCTTGTGGTCACCGCCATTGCATGGCCGGTAGTGTTATTGTTCTCACCCTTTGGGTTTACTACCGTGTCACTAGGTAGTTACCCCTTAGGGCGAGTGTTCAATGCTTGCGATATTTGACCCATTCGTACTTCAAGGTTGCAGATGGAAGTAGTGTGGGAGGCAAGTTGAGCATCGGAATCGGCAATCTGTTCTATCAATTGTTTGAACATATTCTCGATCCGCCCTATTTCACTGCTTGACAAACTTTGACCTTAAGATTGATATGGAGTGGATTGTTGGGTTGTTGATATATCAGGGGCCTTTGAAAATCTGACCCCTATTTCCATTACCTCCCCAATTGTTGTTGTTATTGCCATTCCAATTTTTATTGCCACCCCAATTCTGGTTGTTGTTCCCCCAATTGTTTGAGTTATTGTGTTATTGTTCCAGTTTCCTTGCCCTGTGATTGTTCTTATTTTGATTATTCTCTTGCGATCTCCATTGTTGATTTGGAGCATTACTCTGTTGTGCTTGATAGTTGTTGGCATACAAAACTTCCTCGCTTTGGTCATCAAAAGAATCATCTTGGTTGTAGTCACTTACACTTTGTTCATATTGATCTTGATAACTTTGCATTTGTTGGCCATGTTGTCTTCTCCTGTTGACCAATAGATTGACCCTTCCATTGCATTTACTTGCTTTTGTCCTTGAATCTGCTGAAGCTGTGCTTTGGCTAGCTGGTTCATGGTTGTTGTTAACTCGGCTATGGCTTGTCCATGGTCTTGGAGTTCCTTGTTAAGATTGATTACATTCAGGTCATCTTGGGGAACATTTTCCCGACTTTGACATGCTGAAGAAGTGTCAGCCATTTCATCAAGAATGACACAGGCCTCTGCATAAGGTAGCTTCATAAAATTACCCCCCGCTAACTGGTTCACCACATATTGATTGGTCGTGTTTATACCCCGATAAAATGTCTGTTGGACCATTGCTTCTATCATGTCATTATTGGGTCATTCTTTGACCATAGTTCTATATCTCTCCCAAATTTCATGAAGGGGTTCATTGGGTTCCTATTTGAAGGCCAAGATCTCATCCCTTAAAGCTGTCATATGTCCCGGTGAGAAAAACTTGGCTATAAACTTGTCAGCCAACTCATCCCACGTAATGATGGAATGGTTGGGGAGTTTTTAGATCCAGTCCAAGGCTTTCCCTCTAAGTGAAAAAGGGAACAATCTCGGCCTCAATGCATCCTTCGACACGTTTGTCTGTTTGCTTCCCCAACAGGTATCCACAAATCCCTTTAGATGTTTATATGCATTCTGATGGGGAGCACCTGTGAAGTACCCTCGTTTCTCCAATAAGGTCAACATCACATTTGTAATCTGGAAATTGCCTGCCCGAATTCGGGGTGGGACAATCGCACTGGCATAACCTTCATTTGGAAGCACCCGAGGAGCTGCTCGTGGAGGAGGTGGGGGAGGGTCTGGAATATTTTCATTGGCCCGGCGGCCTCTTCTTTGAGCTTGAGGCACCAAATGAGCCTCATCATCACCATTATCATCTACCTCCTCCCCCGGGAGAACATTGCCGAGAGGATTAGCCATTTGTACATAAAGTGATTAACACAAACAAGTTAGTAAAATAGAAGGAAAGAAAAACAATACATACAACTAGTCAGATAGATAGCCAAATCCGTTTGACTCCCCGGCAATGGCGCCAAGAAGTGATCGGCTCCAACCCTACACCACTATATAATTGCGAGGAGTGGTCGATGCAGTTTTACCCAAAAAGTCGGGATCGATATCCACAGGGAGTTAATATTTGCTGGGAATTGGGTTTCTATCTAATTTAGCTACGCATGTTGTCTTTAATTGCACTTCTAAGAATGATTGGGTTTGATTCTATTCTACTTGTAATACTATTAATTGCTGAAAGTAATCTAAGTACAATATTTTGTAGGAGTTTTTCAAATGATAAAAAGCACTAGGGCAGTGACTTACACCTAGGCGAGTATTTAATGGGGTCTAGAATTTAGGACAAGCTTGTTATATTTAGGGTCGTGATATAACCTTCGCACATAATTACTCACTCTATACCTCTTGGTAGTTTGAGTGACTTTGCCTGAATTGGATTTCTCAAGCCTAATTGGGTGTTCGAATAATGCAAGTGAAATTGGCTCAAGTCGGGTATTACTATTTCTAGGTTTAACCCTTTAATT
Source organism: Nicotiana undulata (assembly GCA_005239495.1). Classification (NCBI taxonomy): domain Eukaryota; kingdom Viridiplantae; phylum Streptophyta; class Magnoliopsida; order Solanales; family Solanaceae; genus Nicotiana; species Nicotiana undulata. The sequence continues at coordinate 61,041 of ML256309.1, read as the reverse complement.
GCGGCTATCAATCTCTTGAATTCACCCCAATTCCTTGTTAGCCTATTTTACCTAGACTTGGGCCCTCTTTCTCAAGAAAAACCCTAGTCATAAAGGCACGACTCAGTGTTTGCAACCACCAATTCAACAGTCAAAGCATGAAGCAGGCTAAATATCACTAACCCATAAACAAATAAGCCATAAAATTGAAAATCCATTAAACACCCACACTAGGGTTGGGTCACAACCCTAGCTAATGGGTCTAGCTACTCATAATTAAGGTAGAACGAAGATGGAGATGTAATAGTAGCCATAAAAGTCAAATACAAGAATAAAATCTAAAGATATAAGTAAAACCACTCTAAAATTGCTCAAAGTGGTAAAGTACGGCCGTTCACGAGTTTCCTAATACCAAAGTTAACCTAAAAATGTGAAAAAGATCTATTTATACACATCTGAAATAACTAGACAAAAATTCCTCTACGGAGGTTTCGCTGATAACAAAATACTGGGCGCCTCAATGCTTGGACTTTCGCGGCCGTGTAAAAACGAGTGCGGACCGTGTTTGTTCAATTTTGGACTTGGAGTGGGCTAGGTTTCACGGACAGCGAAAAGTCTACCGCGTCCGCATGATCTTCATTCGCGGCAGCGTAAAATGTTCGCGTTCCTCAATTTAGCTTTACTTGCACACTCTCTGAACTCCTTATCTCGCTCCCAGCGGATTTTTCACCGCCTCAGCGTCAGGTGGCTTCGCGGCCCGTAATGTAGACGCGGACCGCGTTCTTTGCTTGACCCAAGATTGCAAGGTCTCTGATTCTCTATCTCCGCTTTCAGCGAAAATTCAGTCGAGGCCGCATAAGATATTCTGCGGCCGCGTAATTTCATAGCGGTCAACGGTCTATTTTGAGCCCAAATCAACCTATCTGAACTTCAATCTCGTGGCAGCGTATTTGTGGCTGCCTCAGCAGAGGTACTTACGCGGCCGCGTAATTTCATCGCTCTCCGCGCTCAGTTCCATCCTTTGGGCTTGTGCAAGTTTAACTCCCTTTTTAGTTTATTGAGGGTTCTTTGTTCATTTTGACCAAAACCTGCAATTAAGCACCTTAAGTCAGTGTTCGGGAATACCTTAAAGCATTTTTTACCCAAAACCTAAGCAAAAGAGAGCAAATAGTAGGCTAAAATCCCTAGTTATCAGGTATACCTCGGGTAACCTCTTATGAGTTGTTGAATCAACCATTAGAGATGAAAGTTTAAGTTTTCCGGTGAAAGCATAACAATGGTGATTATTTATAAAAATTAGTAAAAAGAAACAGAAGAAGCACAGTACCAGCGAAAATCTAACAGCTTTAACATTAACCACAACTTTTTGGAGCAAAAAATATTAAAAATTGAGATAGACAATGGAGATGAATCAGTGAAGAATCGTGGATATAAAATGGGGAAGAGATTATCGTTGTGAGAGAGAAATAGTGGAGAGAGAAGTTGGATACTATACGGTGATCTTGTGAGAGAAAGAACAGAAAGTAGGAGAGAGAGAAATATTACACAGCGTATTTAATGGCTTAACGGTAGGAAATGACCATATATACATATTTTGCTATAAAAATTAAAAGGTAGCTATAGAAAATAATATTTTAAAAGGGTATTTATTTATAATAAATAAGGTGTAAAACTTTTCTATAGGATGTAAAATTCCCAACAATATGCAAATTTAAAGTTTGTGCTTTAAGAAAAAGTAGAAGAGAAAGGTGTATTATCATTTTTAGCCTGTGCCAGAAACTATTTATATTTGGTAGCCGAAAAAGTGTATAAAATTTGTATTATTTCTGTATATAACATGCAGAATGTATATACATACAAAAAAATACATAGTTTTTTAATATTATTTTTACTATTAGTTTTACAGCAGCTATACAGTGTCATTTTTTCGAAGAGAAAAGCCCAATAGCCCAAAGATGGCTTTTCAATGCTATAGGCCTAATACAAATGGCCCAGTCAAAGTATGCCAATACTAGAGTCAATCCAAGCCCAATTTCAGTAAACAAAACATGTGGACAATAAAATTTAGAGAAGTTTCTCAATTTTCTAAGTAGGCGTATTAATGCAAATCTAAATTAACAAATCGGTGATTTTTTGATATCAAATGATTTTAAAAAATAATGGACCAGAAAGTAAATGAATATACTTATTTTAAAAATAGAATCGAATACATGATGATATTGAGCATTTGTATTTACTACAGCTTGTTTATAAATCATTTGATGTTCTTTTATTATTTATACTCCTTGTTAAAATTAATATTTTTTTTTTAAATGACGGTGGGAGTGTATCACGAATCCAATAGTGGTTCAGTATTATATCCTATCAGTATTTGAACCAGATAACTTTTATCATTTATAAAAAAAATAAAAAAAATTGGCAAGTCGTTCATATTTGCTTGGATAATTTAGCATAAAATTAATAGATTTCACATGTGTAAATTTTTTGAGAAAAATAAATAAAACCAAAAGTTTAAAAAATGATAACATTTTCCGATTCCAAATAATACAACTTTCTTTTTTTGGTTTCACATTCGGTGTTCGGTACCCGCATTGGAGCCCGACTATATCCGGATTCGCATCTTACCGGGCCCATTCATATGATTTTTTTTTCAAATTTGGCAAGTCATTCATATTTGCTTGGACATTAAAATTTAGCATAAAATTAATAGATTTCACATGTGTAAACTTTTTTGAGAAAAATAAATAAAACCAAAAGTTAAAAAATGATAAATTATCCGATTTCAAATAATACAACTTTTTTTTTTGTTTTTCAAACGGTGTCCGGTACCCGCAATGGAGCCCGACTATATCCGGAATCGCGTCGGGTAACGCCCCATTCGAACGAAAACACTCCCTACCAAGAAATTTTCCATACTCAGGGCTCAAACCCGAAATCTCTGATTAAGGGACGAACAATCCCGCCTGTTGCACCATATTCTTTAGTGGTCAAATAATACAACCTTCACCTTTTTCCCCCTTACAAAATCAACAATTTTTTTTTGTTAAAATAGCACAGGCTAGCTAGTTTTCGGACTGGTCATTCAAAAATAGCCAGCATTTTCCAAGTCATCGAATAATAGCCAATTTTGTTGTAACAGAGACCGGTCCAGCATAATATACTGGAGTTCGGTGTACCTGTGTATGAACTTCCAGCATATTATGCTAGAATTCCAACACGTGGGAAGTTCCATCATAATATACTGGAGATTCGAGCACGTGTATGAACTTCCGGCATATTATGCTGGACCAGTATACTTTGCCGGAACTCCAGTATAATATATTGGAGTTCGAGTATACTTTGTTGGAACTCCAGTATACTTATGTTGGAACTCCAGTATATTATACTGAAATTCCAATATATTATGCTGGATTATTTTCCGAATTTTGAACAATATTTTCATTCAAATTTATCTTTATAAAATGACTAAATTTGGATTACTTTTGAAATTGTGGCTATTTTGTAATGACCAATTTATTTTTGAATTTCTTTCAAAAAATTGTGATCCCCAATTTTTCTTGTTTGGTGGGGTAAGGTTGTGAGGGTAGGGGGTTGTTAGGGTGGGTTACGTGGGACATTGTATAAATTGGTCTTTGTATGTGATCCGCGTTGGCTTCGTCCCCCTGTTCGAAGCTCCTCTTTCCTCTGGAATCAAAGAATTATCCTTCAGAATCAATCTTCCCCTCCCCCCCCCCAACCCCCACCCTTCGTTATCCTGTAATTTTCTCCATTTTTATATATACTGAAACTAGTCGGTAGAGTATATAATTATCTCTCAGTTTCTCTATTTTAACCTTACCCTAGCTTTACCTTATGGCCATAGTTGTCGAGTTTGAATGTCAACAACTCGTCAACGAACTTCAAGATCTATCCATTGAATCTCAGGTAAATTGGGCTTCTTTTGTTATTTATTATTATTATTTTTTGGTTATTTCTAGTTTTTTGATTTTGTTGGTTTGTTTTAGTGTTAATTGTGGTTCAAGATCCAATTTATTTGAAATAATTATGTGGGTGTTGATTATTTTGAAGTAATAGCTGATCCATTGTGTTTTTTGGGCTGTTTTTACTTTATTATTAGCTGGGTCTGTTTGAATATTTTATCTGATCCAAAATTCAGTTTTTCCTTGAGATGATTTTGATTATATTCTAGTATAATTGAGTATCACGTTTCCTTGGATTAGGGTCTGTTCTTTATTGATCTGGTAATTTTCCTGTTTCTATTGAGTTTTTTTTCCTCCAACAAAATTGGATTTACTATTTAGTAGATTGGAGTGTTAGATTATGGAAATGTAGTTGTTAATCTGAATTAAGATTTGTGTGACGGGTATCGGAATAAAGGATAGAGGATTAAATGTGAAAAGGAAACATATGCTAGACTAGATTGGGATCAACAACAACGACAACAACAACCCGGTATAATCCCACTAGTGGGGTCTTGGGAGGGTAGTGTGTACGCACACCTTACCCCTACCTTGGGATAGAGAGGCTGTTTCCGATAGACCCTCGGCTCCCTCCCTCCAAGAACTCCCCACCTTGCACTTGGGGTGACTCGAACTCACAACCTCTTGGTTGGACGTGGAGGGTGCTCACCACTAGAGCAACCCACTCTGGTCTAGATTGGGATCAATGTGTAGTTTTTTTTTTAACTGAGAAATCCCTCATGACCAGTGGCACACTGTTAGAAACTCAGGCCAACCCCTCTACCACTTTCCACTTAGATGCTAGGGTGGGAGGAGGATCAACGTAGTTGAGTGAAGATTTGTGTGGTGGGGTAGTTTTGTGATGATAATTGATGCTTGTTGTAAATTTTCACGAGTTGTTGAGAGAAGCGGGTATTGTTAGAATATCTTGAGTTGACACTATTCATCTGATTTTATTTGATGAAGAGTGTTAGTTATGGCAAGGTGATTATGAGATTTGATTAAGGTTGGAACTTTTGCCTTTTAGTCGATTTGCGAGTTTCTGCTTGTTGTGGTTCCCGGAGTTTCTTGTATATGCTACTTGTTTGTTATCATAAAGTAGGCCTTTTATCTGGACAGCTTATAATGGAATGGAGTAGTAATTGGGTGCAAAGAACTGCTGAAAATTGGTTAATTTGAATGGCAATGCGTTATATTTAGTAACTTGTCTAATAGACTATATAACCTTGCTATTTGCGCGTACTAAACTAACTATATCTTTTGCGTTGTGAATTTACAATAGCTCGGAATTTTCTATTTCTATCTTATGCTTGTGTGGATTGAGTTTAGATGCGATATTGGGTTCCATTGATTGATATGGGATTTCCTTTCAGAACAAAATGAAGAGCACAGCTGAGGAAACACACCGAGTTGGGTGCGAGAATAATCATCATGGGATTTGTGCTATTTGTTTGAATAAGATAATGCTTGAAGAAACTGCCCTGGTAAAAGGTTGCGAGCATGCTTACTGGTTTGTCTAACCAACCATTCTCTTTTGTCTGTTTACTGCCATTTGATCAGCAGGCACTTGATTCGGTTCTGTTCATTCCTGTTTTAGATAAATATATCACGTTAATTTGGTTTTGCACCTAAATATTCACTAAGATGATGTTACAATTATTTTGTTATAATGGAGATCAAAATGGCAGTAAATGGAGGTTAATAGTGAAGGGGGAGAATCATATATGTCAGGTTACTGCAAGACAGGGAAGAGAAGGAAAAGAGACTTTTCTTGCATTTTTTGGTCTGGTTACTCCAATGACATTCTTACTTTTTTTGAATCCAAACTTTTATGGAGACAATCATATATGTCAGGGGTGCTAATTCTGTTTAGCAACTCTTTTAATTGCGAGACGGGGAAAGAGAAGGAAAAGAGACTTTTCTTGCTTTTTTTGGTCTGGTTACTGCTATGACATTCTTACATTTTTTGAATCCAAACTTTCATGGAGACGGGTGCACTGGAGATGTGCAGTGGTGAGGTAAGGAAACTATGAAAAGGATTCCTTACTTTTGCATACACTACTGTATATTGTTGGGTTGGGGCAGAAGTGATGTGTCGTGTAGTTTCCTCATAGTCCTCAGTCATAAATACAAGCTATGTTTTATGGTGGTCTCTGTTATTGGTTTCTTCACCAGCATCCTACCCTATCCACTGCCCAAAATGTCTATCCCAGTGGTCACACAGATACTATTTTTTTTTTGGATATTGTGGAATGTTGTCTTGTAATGTGTTTCGGCTTCTGTTTATGATAGGTTCTCGTGATTGCATGGTTCACCTATTAGTGTGTGCTTAATATCAAATATTATGGTTTTGTGACTGTCGTGCTTCTGCTTGATATATGTTTATTTTTGACTACTTTATTTCTAGGAAACCCATCATTTTAAGGGTGTATTGATTCTCTAATTTCTAAGGTTTGCATTAATTTTTAAAATTGTCCCCTTTACGTGTCTTTTCTTTGTAATTAAAGGAAAATGTTGTATGATAATATGTTTCTCCTTTTGTTGTTCAGTGTGACTTGTATCCTTCGATGGGCAACCTATAAAAAGGAACCAACATGCCCTCAGTGTAAGCATCCATTCGAGTTTATCTACATCCATCGCGCACTTGATGGAAGGTAACTAATCAGTTTTGAGTAATCTTTTTTTCCTTTAAATTTTGTGATACATCATGATGCTAATAACTCGGTCTATGTGGTATCTCATTAACACTGTTATCTGCATTAATATGTCATTGCCTTATTTGCTGGAGTAACATATCGATTTTGTTTTCCAATATCTTTTGTACAGAGCTATTGCCTTGGTAACTTCACCTTCAAATTTGAATTTTTTTTCCAGCACTGTCCCTGCTTACAATCTCTCAATTAGCACAGACACCAGATACTATGACTCCCTAGATTTAGGCTAATGGGAAGAATTCATGGTGGTCAAACCTTGGTCCCAATGTTGTTCTTCAACCCTTCAATTTCTAAAAGGCTAGTTCCTTAGGGGAAAAACCGTTAAAGTTGTGGGATATGAGCTGCCTTTCTTTGCTTTGGTTGGGCCATGTTGAAATCTCTAGAGGGAGGAGGGAGGAGGGAGGAAGGGAGCTGAAGTTTTGTGAAGCATATTATTAACAGTTTAATCTAGAGAGGTTCAAATAACTGCTCGATTTCATAGCAAGCTCCCATTATTTAATATGCCAGAACAAGTTGATCTCTAGAGAATATTCCTGTACTTGGTTTACCAAGCTCAGGTTGTGCATCCAGTAACTATCGGATTTCTACCCTTTTACAGTGTCTCGTATCTCTTAGTGATTCAGAAGGTGTTCAAATTAATCTTGTCCCTTTACCTTGCAAAGACACCTAAAACATTAGGATGAGCCTGACTAATTTCAACATTCCCTAATTAATAAGAAGGATGTGTTGTTTTCATGATATTAACTATTCTCCACGGTTTTCTTTACTAAATATGAATTCTTTGTAGGTTGTATTGATAACAAAAAAAGAAGCTTTGTAGGCTGTATTGGAGACCAAACTTGTCTAGTTGTTTTTCTTTGCATGTGTGATGTATTGTTGCATCTGTTTTTGCCATCTATACTTTATTTGGATTTCGATTTCCTTGGCTAGAAAAAAAATTTCTTAGTTGCAGCTGGTGACTTCTCTTCTTATAAGTAATAATGATTCGGAGATCAAATTATTTTTCCAGTTCTCTTTTTTGCTTTGACATATTGGCTTGGCGCATTGTTGTTTCTGTGTTTACCATCTATTATGCTTCTTTGGATTTTAATTCTTTTGTTGCAGCTGGTGACTTCTATCCTCATGTGTAATAATTGTTTGTCCATTTTAACAGCCTTCGGGACTACATGTTTGAGGAGAGCGTTTGCCTTCTCCTCAGGGCATCATGGTTTATACCTTTGATTGTGGAGGAAAGGGCGGAGGTTGATGATGATATGGATGACTTGTACATGTATGATTATGAAGAAGAAGAAGATTTAGCAGAAGATTATTTCGTTAGTAGTTCATCGAGACTCCGTATAGGCAATAGACGTTGGGGTGATAACGGATATGTTAGTGCAGGAAGGCAAGAAGCAAGGCCTGTTTATCGACCAAACTCTCAGGAATCCAGTGCTGGTCCCTCTCGCGAGCCTAAGAAGAAGGAGGATGCTGTTCCTAAAGAACTTGTTGGCCGGCGTGCAAAGAGGGCACTGAAGCGTGAAGCTGCTGATAAGGCGGCCGCTGAGAAGCACCAGCAGCGTTTGGTTAGGATGGGTCGGAAGTGAGTTGTGCTCCTAGACAACCCTAATGATCATCACTTCATGAATCACGCACCCATGTACAGTATTTTACTTCTCTTGTTTGTGAAATAATTGACATACTCAATATGCTGGATTTAGTGGTAAAATGGGATGGACCATGTTCATGTCCCTGTTGTTATTTCCAGATATTTATTATCCTTGACAAAGGGGAAAGAGAACTCCTTATTTCCCCAATAAATGTACATTGTTAGGTGAATTTCATAGTTGTCTTTAGATTCTTGACATTTAGTGATCTTTTTCAATTCTCCTATCTGCCTCAGATATTAAGATAACATTGGATGGAGGATTCAAAAAGATCTGTAAATATGTTCCATTTTTTTAAATTTTAATAATTGCAGCACTAATTTCTTTTAAGTGAGTGGCCTTTTTATCCACACATTTTTGGGCAGATTCCAATTGAATATTCTCGTAGTGCCTTTTCCATGATGGATCATTCATATTAATGGATTTTAGTTTAGTTAACAATAAAGTTATCTTCTCGTGTGACCTATAGGCACTGGTTATGGATGAAACTGATCAACTCTTAGCCACATGATCAACCTTGAAATCTATGTGCAAACAAATCTAAACCCTCCACATGTATCAAACTAATATGCTGCTTTACTTTTTTACGCAAAACAATGTTGAAATTTATGCTCCATAACTATAAAATAAAAATAAAAAAAGTTTTGGTTGAAAAAGAAAGTACTTTTTCTACAACACGTAACCAAAGTAATCATTTTATTAAAATAAAAGAAAATACTTTTTCTACATCGTGAAAAGAAAATACTCATTTTGTTGAAATGAAGGAAAATACTTTTTCTCATGAAAGAAAGTATTTTTTTGTTAAAATGAAAAAAAATATATCATGAAAAGGAAATACTCTTTTGGTGAAATGAAAAAAATATATCTATCTATATCATTAAAAGAAAGTATATTAACAATATTTTATTTAGGGCGAGGGTGGGGTGAGGTTGGGTAGGTAGGGGCGGGATGGTGGGGATGAGGAATAGGGCGGGGAAGGTTGAGAAAGAGTTTTGAAAAATATTTTCCGTTCTCTTGATAGGGAAAATATTTTCCTCCAATTGAAGGAAAATGATTTGATGAAGAAAATGTTTTCTAAAAATTTAGACCAACCAAACATGGAAAAATTGGACATTTTTCGGAAAATGTTTTCCTTCATAACAAACACACCGCTAGTCTCCCATGATTTTCACTCACTTAGTGAGGGTTAGATGCATATACTTATGGCTCATTTGGTACGAGGGATAAGGAATAATTAATCTCGAGATTAAATATGAGATGAGTTTATCTCATGTTTAGTTGATAAAATCACGATATAACTAATCTCGGGATTACTTGTAGCATTATTTTTTTTCCTACGGGAAGGTGAGATAACAATTCCGGAATAACTAATCCCAAGATAACTTGTTTCCCAATCAAACGACCCCTTAAATCACATATTTTCTTAACTAAACCAATAAATCTTAGTAAACTATTTCAAGACTCCTTAAAATAGGAGTAGGTAAAGTTATTGTAACACATGACAAAATCTATTGAGACTTTGAAGAGAATCTTTGAATAAGAGTCAAGAATATTGAAATGGAGATGGTAGGACCTCCATTTTCAATAGGTAGTGATAGCAAATGAAGGAAGCTGCAATGCCAAGCAAAGCAAAACCCCACACTTTAACCAAATATCTCTCTATCTTTCACCCACTCCACAAAAGCTAGAGAAAACATTTAAAAGTGGAGGAAGAAAAATTAGATTTCATCATCATTTACATCATGCTCCTTTTAGAAAATTCTTCCCCTTTTCCAAAATGCAAAAATTAAAAAAAATATTTTTGAAAAACATCTTCACTCTAAAATGCTGTAAAGCAATCAAACCAACAAGAAGTTAAGTCAAAATAAATAAAAACATGAAAATCTCATGGTTAGTTATTCTACTTAAAAACAAACTCTTCTCCCTCAATGCCTTCTGGGTTGAGCTTGTCGCACAGGACTTGTCTAGTGCGGTTTACATCCCCTGTGTGGTTTTGTAGGCTATTACATAGGTGAAGGTTTACCCAGTGCGCATAAAGTGCTCACCCGAAGGGAAAAGACTGTGGCGAAGATTGTAGCGGCTGCGGGTTTCCTCCTACCAAAAAAACAAACTCTTCTTCTCTTCTTGCTGGCTCTTCCCTAATAGTTCTTTGTTGCTTTTTTTTTTCTGCCCTTTCCATACTATATTAGTACATACTTCTCACTTCTTTCCACCTACACAATTCCTATAGAAACTTCTCTAGTTCAATTGTAAGTCACTCTAATCCTTGTCCTCCCACCCCTTAAAAAAACCAAATGTTTCAAACCTCCAATGCCATGTTTGCACTTCAAGTAATATGTTATATGTACTAACACACAATATTTTTTAGCTTGTTCTTACCTCACAAACCTCCAAAAAAAAAACAAATAAAGCAACATCAAATGTGTATTTTTGTTCTTTCATGTTGTTCTAGCTATAGCAAATTAGCACACAAGACATCAGCCTATCCCCTATTCCATTTCTTGATTTGAAAGAAGTAGATTCTTGATTTTCCTTTTATGGGAACCTTCAAGCAAACATCAACAAGTTTTCTATACAATCCAAATATAAGTACAGATTCAGAATCTGAATTCTCTGGAATTCTTGAAATTCATGTCCACAATGCTAGGAACATTCACAACATTTGTATCTATGACAACCAAGATGTTTATGCCAAATTTTCCCTTACTTACAATCCTGATGAAGCTATATCAACAAGGATCATAACTAGTGGTGGCAAAAATCCAGATTTCAATGAAGATTTAGCCATGAAAGTATCACAAATCGACTCGATCCTCAAATGTGAAATATGGATGCTTAGTAGAGCTAAAACACTAATGGAAGATCAACTCTTGGGCTTTGCTTTAGTACCTATTTCTTCAGTTATTGGTAAAGGGAAAACCACTCAAGATTTTAGTCTTTCTTCTACTGATTTGTTTCATTCCCCTGCTGGTACTGTCAAATTGTCACTTTTCTTGAATACCAACAACACCATTTCAGTATCAAATAATCCTTGTTGTTCGCCATCATCTTCTTCTTCTATAAGTTCTGAAGTTGTATTACTAGACAGAAACACATCTCAACTTGTTCTTGATCCGATCGAGTATTCAAGAATTGAGTTCCCTGAGATCAACTTAGCTAAAGAGAATCAAGAAATGGTGTCCCAATATTTTGACTTAGGTGGTTCATTTCTCCAACTTTCTGCATCATTTCACAGTCAACAACAGCAGCAGCAGCAGCAGCCCGAGAATCATGACTACGAAATGGCTGCAATTAATCCATCAGAAGAAGAAGACGATGATGATCATGACTCAAATATCTCTCCAAAAGAAAGTATTCACAATTCTTGGTTCCTTAGTTCCTCATTGACAAGTACACTAAGTGAAGACAGGAACTCAGCAGGCTCATCACCAGATAAAAAGATCGATAAAAAGGTTTCGATTAAGAACGAAAACGAAGAACCCCATGTGGTATTTTCAGCTCCATTAGGGAATATAATCAAGATTGATGCAGAACAATCAGCTATGCAGCAGCAAATAGTTGATATGTACATGAGAAGTATGCAGCAGTTTACTGAATCATTAGCAAAAATGAAGCTGCCTTTGGATTTGGATAAATCAGGAGCTGATCTTGATGATCAGAAAGATCATATGATTCAGAATCATGGAAGTTCATCATCAGATATGAATAACAATAAGAGGAAAGAGAATTCAAGAGTGTTTTATGGTAGTAGAGCTTTCTTTTGAACTGTCTATGTTTGATCATGGTATTCAAATCTGGTTTTTAAACAGTATTTTGGTCATCTAATTGAACGGGAGTCTTGGCGTAAGCGGTGAGGTTGCTGCCATGTGATCAGGAGTTTACGGGTTCATGTCATTGAAACAGCTTCTTGAAAAAATATAGGGTAAGACTACGTACAATAGATCCTCGTGGTCCGACACTTCCCCGGACCCCGTGCATAGCAAGAGCTTAGTACACCGGGCTGTATTTTTTTTTATTTTGGTCATCTAATATTCATCTTTTTATGTTGTGTTTAGTGTGACTAAGAGCGACATGACAAAATTAACCTAAGTTATTCTCATATGAGAATTGTTCCCATTAGCCATTATCTCACAATCTCTTTTCAAGACCAAGTGTTTTATGTGATTTGATTAATTTTTTTCTTGCAATAGTTCCTACATGGTAATTGGATTATGTTTGAATCAAGTATTTTCCGTTGATATTAGTATTCTTGCTTATTCCGATGATCGTTGATGCAGAAAAATATATTTAGGTCAAAATACAACAACTCAGTATAATCTCACAAGTGGCGTATGAGGAAGGTAGTGTGTACTCCCCACCTTACTCTTGGGTGACTCGAACTCACAACCTCTTGGTTGGGTGGAGGGTGCTTACCATCAGAACAACCCACCTTGTCAATTTAGGCCAAAATAACAAGAAAAATAGGACGATTTATTTTTAAAATTCCTAAAACGGAAAAGGGCCAAATATATCCCTGTATTATGAGAAAATGTTTAAATGTACGAAAAATGACTAAAAATGCCACTCAACTTTCAGAAATGGTCTATCTATGTCATCCGTTAAACAATTGCTATTTCCATGCCACTACCGTTACACATTTGGCCCATCTATGCCATTATTTGACTAACGGCTCAATTTTCTTTTTAAATATTTATAACTCACATTTCTACGCGTCCTGTCGTCATTGGTCCGACCCATGCCTCACTTAGTTTTAACCTTGGTTAGGTCCATCTACCCAAACCCCACCCAGCTAAAACTTACCCAAATAATTAGCCCAACCCAAACCAAAGCTAACCCTTTCCTCTTCAAATCCCCCTCTCCAATCGTCTCCCCAAATCAAAAATTCCTAAAACCTCCATTAAATTCAATTTCTGCCTTTTTCGTTCTGAAATTGTAACCCTAGCACTCTGCAGAAAGAGTGAGAAACTGAAGTTGTAATGCATTCTTAGGAGTGGAGATGGTCGTGTTGTTGTACATCCAAATTTTGTCTTTTTTATTATTAAAATGTAATGTATCGTTGACTATAGAGATGTACTATATCATTGTAGCGGTATTTTTCATCGCAAGTTTCTGCTTATAGGAGCCCCATTTTAATGTATTCACTTCTTTCATGTTCTATTAGAATATAGCTGATGTAACAAGTCTTTGGACTCATTGTTAAGTGAAGTTCTCTTGTTTTTGACAACTGCTCTAGTTTTATTGTTCTTTCTTTTACAATCACATTATTTTGATTCTTTTTATTGTTTCTCAGGAGTTTGGATTGTTTCCTCTCATTTTGCAGAAATAATTTAATGGAGGTTTTAGGGATTTTTGATTTGGGGAAGACGACCGGAGAGGGGGATTTGAAGAGGAAAGGGTTAGCTTTGGTTTGGGTTGGGTTAACTATTTGGGTAAGTTCTAACCGGGTTCGGGTAGATGGACCTAACAAAAGTTAAAATTAAGTGGGGCATGGGTTAATTCGGACCAATGACGACATGACACGTGGAAATGTGAGTGTTATAAATATTAAAAAATATATTTTTGAGCCGTTAGTTAAATAATGGCATAGATGGGCCAAATGTGTAGCGGTAGTGGCATGGAAATAACAATTTTTTTAACGGATGGCAAGGATAGACTATTTCTGAAAATTGAATGGCTTTTTTAGGTCTTTTCTGTTAAATGTACCCCTCGTTATACTTCGAGTCCAAATATATCCTTGTCGTTAAACTATTGGTTCAGGTATATCCCTCTTTCATTAAGCTTGTCCAAAGTGGACACTGAATCTTACGTGACACTAACATTTGATGAGGTGGATGTCACATGGTTTGTCACTTCAACGCCCCTGACCCATTTTACCCTTCCTTATCTATTTTTTAATTTTTCTTTCCCTCCACTACTATTGCCACCATTACCGTTACCATGAAAAATATTGTATTCCAAATTTTAAATATTTTATATATGGATTAAGGGCGCTGAGGTGGCAAGCCATGTGACATCCATCTCATCAAATATCGGTGCCACGTATTGCATGTTCACTTTGGACAAACTTAACGAAAGATGGGTATATTTGAACTAATAGTATTACGACAGGGATACATCTGGACCAAAAGTATAACGAAGGGTATTTTTAAATCGTTTTTATAATTGACCCTTTACCTTTCCTAAAAAGGTGGATATCTTGCCCGAATCTTTTTTCTTAATGGTACGTAATATGAATTACAGATGTAAATGGTATCAACTTATCAAGTAGCAACTTCTAAACATCCTTTTTAAAATATATCAATAATTTACAATGTATTTAAAGATTAATCAATTTGCTCAAATTTCAGGACATGGCGTTCTGAAGTTTAAACCTCAAAGTTCAAAGTTCACGACATCATGCCATAAAGTTCAAATATTATATCTAAAAATTAAAATTTTATGTCCTGAATTTAAATTAGCAGTTCAGAAATTCATCATGAATCTCAAATTAGCAGCTCAAAAATTTAGGACACTAAATCTTGAATTACAAATTAGTAGGTCAAAAATCCAGGATAAAAATATTCAGGATACTTAGTCCTGACGTTTAGGTGAATTGGCTCATCCTTAAATATATTATAATTGTGGATATATTTTAAATAGCGGGCTTAAAATGGCTACTAGTGCACTTCGCTCGAATAATACTATAGTTGGGCCTTGTTTTTAGGCTAGTTCGCTATTTCTCTTGGCTTTGGACTCTTTCTATTTTGGGAATGTTATACAAATAGCCAATCAGATTCAATTTTTACTTTATTTAGCCGGTATATATATATATTATACATTAATTTTATACGTAATTATACATATATTATACATAAATTATATATATATTATATATTCATCGGCTATTTATAATTTAAGAAATTAAGTGGGCGGCTATATGGGTTAATTCTTTTGTTGCAATAACTAGAGAAACAAGTAAACTAACCAAAATTGGAAAAATCTTAATTCGATTGTGGTAATGAGATTACTAATAAAAAGATTTTTTTTACATGACTTAATTAGATAATAACAATAAGAGTGAAGAGGTAAAACTATCTCTTTGTGGCATATGAAATAATTAATTTTCCATTATAGTATGGTATATTATTAGTTCCTCCTATGATACTAACAAACCAAACTCAGTTGTTAGACTTGCTTAACCTAGATATATATAGGTACATTTTCCACGCTCACCTAATTTAGAATTTAATATCCTTTGACGATGTAAATATTTTTTTTGCAGTTAGTGTAGTGTGTAGTTTTACATATTCTTTTTTCTTTTTCAAATTAGTCCACTATCTTCTACGTGAACCGTACGTGTAATCATGGGCAAAGTTAGAAGGAAGGGAGTTCATTCAAAAAATTACACTGTATATATTATAGATGATGGATCTCTTTAACGTCTTTGCGTGTAACGCTAATAAAATATGGATTCAACATTTAACCAAGAATAATTCAAATGCTGTGTTCTATAATTTACTGTATATTACAAAATAATGGATCATAATTGTAAGCAAACATTAATCTTGTTGTCTGATCTCCTTTCCTTTCTAATTGTTAGAAAAGATTGATAGATTATTAATAATTATTGCTGTTACCTATTTATAACATGATGCAATAGACGATTATCAAATAAGGTAATTATTTTAATATATATGTAACAAAATCCATTGTATAAGGTAATTCTTTTAATATACTTGCAACAAAATCCTTTGTTTATATGGTAGGTATTTCAATATGCTTGCAATAAAATCCATTATAAAGTAAATAATTTAACTTCTTGGATAAAAGCCTTTAATATATAGTACAAATTTGACACTCTATAAAATCATATAAAATCAGTACTCTTTGTCCCCAAATTTAGACTTTGTGAACACTATTTGCCACTTTATGTCAATAAAGAAAAACAAAAAAAGGTGGCTAGGTTGTGTGGGAGATGGGAATTTAATTATATATAAAAAATATTTCCTCCATTGACACTATTTGTAATTTCTTTTTACAATTTTCAAGAATTTAAGTTCATTAAAATTATTCATACTTTAATTGAATAAAAAAATTCATATATTGTTAATGCATAAAACTTAAACTAGAAAATTAGAACCAAAAAGAGTAAGTCAAATTTAAAATAATATGTGCCTCAATTAGGGTTAAAAATAAAAATATATTTCCAAATCCTCTCCCTATAATAACACCTAAAGATGTAGCAAGAGTAGGACCAAAAGCATACCTCAAATTCTCCTCTCTAATATAGCACCTATGATTGTAGCCAAAGTAGGGCCAACCAAAAATAAGAGCACATAAGAATTTCTTCACTTTTGTTTCGTAAAATTTTCATTATTTTTTTAATTTAGTTTTTGGTCATAAAATTTTCAATTTTCAAAGATGAATTTTGGAATTTTTCGAAAATTTGAAAAACTTTAAGAAGTTGTTTTTCAGAAATTTCACTTAAATCACTTAAAACTTCAAAAACAACTCAAAATTATATTCATGTCCAAACACAACTCTAATTTTCAAGTACTATTTTCACTTGAAAAAAAAATCACTTTTTTTTTGTTGCAATTTTACATGTCCAAATGCCCACTAAAATACTTCAAAATTTTCTTCTCCAATAATTGTAGTATGGTTAGTATTCAAATCCGAGTAGGAAAAAAAAAGCGATTTCTTTTAATTTACTTAAATTAAGCTTTGATGAGGTGTATAAAATAAATTATAGATATAGATGATATGATTGGAATATGTGCAAATAAATTCAAACACTACTAATATTATCTTCTCTAAAATACTATCTCTAACATGAAGTATGAGTTGGAAAAGGGAAAAAGGAAAGAAGGGGAAGCAATAGTGATAAGAGATGTTCAAATCGAATCGAAAAATTATACCAAATCAAAAAATCAACGAATTGATTAAAATATTCGATTAGGTTTGATTTGACTTGATTCGGTATTGAATAAAACAATCGAACCAAACCGACATATAAACATATAATTTATATATATATATATATATTAAGATTTTATATTGAATTTTCTTTAAAATATGTTAAAATATTTGAAATCCTCTCATGTGTTAACTTTGAAAGCGTACATTAACGAAAATTATTGTGAGACGACTAAGAAAATAACCATCATGCGTTACTAAAAACATTCTCCCATTAGAATATATCAATAGATCATATGTTTGTCAACTATTTTAATATTTACTAAACATATATTCACTTATCAAAACTTTATCTATAACTTTAATAAAGTAAGATTGGAATAATATTCATGTAACAAAAGATCCGAAAACTCAAAAAATCCTATAAAACCGAACCAATCCAAACCGATATAATTAGTTTAGTTTGATTTTGATAAAAATCGAACCAACCCAATCCATATTCAACAACCTACATGACTCACTACATCGGTTTAAGGAATGCAGAATAATATGGTTCCTCATCCCTCGATATAAAGAAGTTTAGAAGACAAGAATGATAAGCATTCGGGTGACTAGAACGTGAGATATACTTTGAATTGAAGTTAGTTAGGTGTGTCCAAGAAAAATTGAAAGGTCAAACGTACAGAAAAAAAAAACAAGTTGTGATTTGACTTTACTTGGTTTATTAAAACTTTAAAAATCAATTATATTTAGTTTATTTTATGTTTAAAAAAGAAAAGTTGAACGAGTCAAACTAACAATAGTATAGATAATATAAAGTGAATTGCAGACTTTTAGGGGTCGTTTGGTAGGATGCATTAGATAAAATAATGCATGCATTAGCTTTGTGTATTCATAATATTTTGTTTGGTACACTTTTTGAACTTATGCATTAGTTATGCAAGCATTAGTTGTACACCCTATTTGGTATTATCTTATGCATAACTAATGCATAAGAAATCATGGTATTAACAATGCAATGGGTTAACCCTTACCATTCCAGCTCCAATCAAGTATTGCAGTGAAAACTCGCTCTCTCTCTAGAATGAAATTTCCTCTCAGCCATTGCTGAAAATGACAAGGAAATCAAAGACTGGAGGGGGAGGGTCGCACATGTAAGGAACAATTCAAAATAGAACACAAGGAACCAGAGGAATTCCGCAATCTGCGGATGCAAAGAGAACTCGTAGCATCAATGTACTGCAAGGGATAACACTGTTGGATCTGAGCCAATCAACTAACATTGGTGAGGAATCAAGGAATTATGAATCAACTAGCAGGAATGTGGGAAAAAGCAGGAAGAAGGACGTGAGTCATGGGCAGATAAAATGGAGGAAACAGAGAGATCGTCAGAGAATAAGGAAAACAAATAGGAGAGTCCAAAGTCATGGAGTACAGTAGTTGCAAGTCCAATTGTTGAAGGAATTGACCTTACACCGCAAATTCAGGATAATATGAATGTGAATAACAATGGAAGACATAAAGGAGGAAATTGAATTTTGGAATACAGCAGTTGTGTGTTTTGTGTTGGGTTCCAATCCTCCACAAGCAATTATGGAGGGATATTTTCAAAGAATATGGGGATCACTTGGCATAGACAAGGTAGCACATATCAATAGAGGCGTATTCATGGTGGGATTTTATAGTTATGGAAGTAGAGTTAAGGTGATTGAAGAAGGAGTCCAGATGTTCGACAGAAAACTAGTAGTTATAAAACCTTGGAATCCAGACATGGATATGAAGAAGGAGTCAGTTGAATTGATTCCTATATGGATTAGATTCATTGGACTGGATATAAAATACCGGGGGCAAGTTGCACTAACAAAGCTGGCAGGACTTGTAGGCAAACCTCTAAAAGCTAATCGAGCAACAACACAGAAGGAGAGGCTAACATATGCAAGGGTGTTAGTCGAGGTAAAGCCTCATAAAAAATATCCAGAAACCATAATGTTTAAAGATGAAAAAGGTAGAATAGTGGAACAAGAGGTTTTCTATGAATGGAAACCTATACTAAGTGAAAAATGTAAGAATTTTTGTCATGAAAAGAATGAATGCAGGAAATTTATCAAAGAAGAGAAAGAGAAACAAGTACGCAAACAGGAGCATGTGGTACCAACAGAAGTACAGATACAGGGGGAAAAGAAGAATGCAAAGGAGCAGGATAAAGGAGAACAGGGCCAAAAACAGCAAGTAGCAGGGCCAGTGACCAAAGGAAATAAAGGTGAAACAATAGCAACTACATCCAGAGCCTGGAAGGATAAAGAAAGGGGTAAAGTAGGGGATGGGATAAACAAGAATGTCATTAAAACAGGAAACTCATTTGAAGCATTAAGGGAACAACAACATGAGGTAAATGTGAATGAAGTGGGGGATAGGAACAATAAAGGAAAAGGCAGTGAAATGGCCCTGGGAAAAGGGCAGGATGGGGGCAACCCCTCATCCAATGGATAGAATAGGATTCTGGAATGCCAGGGGGTTAAATAAACCACATAAACAGAAGGAGATGAATCTGTTTATGAAAAATCAAAGAGTTGGTTTATTTGGCCTTCTGGAAACTAAGATTAAGAGAGCTAAGGCACACCTAGCTGCTCTTAATCTATGTAATGGATGGTCCTTTACTTCAAACTCGGTAAAACATCCGGCAGGGAGAATATGGGTAGTTTGGAAACCAGGTGTGTATGATGTCAATATCACAAATGTTACTGAACAAATGATACACTGTTTGGTGCATCATAGAGGGACAAGGAAGGAATTCAATGTTTCAATAGTATATGGATTCAATAATCAAGGTATGAGGAGGCAGTTATGGGAAGATATTAAAAGTATTCATCAAAGAATCAGTGGTCCTTGGGAAATAATGGGGGATTTCAACTGTATCCTGAATACAGAAGAAAGAACAGGAAGCTTAGTAACAATGGGGGAAATAAGGAAATTTAAACAATGTATGAAGGGGTGCACAATGCAAGACATGAGATCCTCAGGAGCATATTACACATGGAGCAATAAGCAGTCTGGAGAAAGCAGAGTTATGAGTAGAATAGATAGAGTTATGATCAACTATGATTGGATGACTATGTTACCAGCATCTGAGGTTCATTACAGGCAGCCTGGATTATTTGTCCATTCACCAGGTATTATAAACTAGGAGGGAGATGGACAGCGGGGGAGGGGGGGGGAGATTCAAATACTTCAACATGTGGAGCATGGCATGGGATTTTAAAGAAAGAATAAGAGAAGGGTGACAAACAAACAAGAGAGGTACACACATGTATCAGTTGGTGGGGAAGCTTCATAGAATTAAGGGCACTTTGTTGAAAAGCAACAAGGAAAGGTTCAGCAACATTGAAAGAAGGGCAGAGGAAGCACTAAACAACTTGCAACACTGTCAAAGTAAAGTACAGGAAGATCCAAGAAATGAAGAGCTGATTAATGAAGAAAGTAAACTAAGTGAGGAATACTCCAAATGGAAGAAGGCAAGAGATGTGTTTTTGCAGCAAAGAGCTAAGGTACAATGGCTCATGCAGGGGGACCAAAATACTAAGTACTTTCATGGTATTTTGAAAGCTAGAAGGAATAATAACATAATCTTCCACATTAAAGACATGAATGGGGCAGATGTTGATGATCCAGTCAAGATACATGAAGCCTTTGTAGAGTTCTACACAGCAATGTTGGGGAGGAAGATGGAAAAAAAGGATCATGTGAATAGCCAAATTATAAAGCAAGGACCTACAGTGAAGGATGAGCAAAGAAAGGAACTTGAAAAGGAGTTTACAGAAGCAGAAGTGAAAGAGGCTCTATGGGCAATTGCAGGAGATAAAGCTCCAGGTCCGGATGGATTTGTGAGGCAATTCTATAAGGATAGCTGGGACATTGTGGGGGATGATGTAAAGAAAGGGGTACTGGAGTTTTTTAGGGAAGGTAAAATGCTTAAAAGTGTGAACAATACTGTGATAACACTTATCCCTAAAGGTACTCATGCTTAAGCAGTAGGGGATTATAGGCCAATAGCCTGTTGCAATACAATTTACAAGGTGATTTCGAAAATGCTTTGTAATAGACTCAAAAGAGTGTTACCAGGGATAATTTCTCCAAGTCAAAGTGCATTTGTGGAGGGCAGGAATATTGTTCATAACATCCTAATCTTTCAAGATCTTATGAGGCTATATAAGAGGAAAAATACTACTAGAAGATGCCTAATCAAAGTAGACCTAAGGAAAGCATACGACACTGTGGAATGGAACTTTGTGGAAGAGATGATGCATGCTCTTAACTTCTCGCACAATTTTATCAAATGGGTGATGGCTTGTGTTACATCTACATGGTATACAATAGCATTGAATGGGGGAGTTTATGGTAATATTGAAGGCAAACGAGGTCTTAGGCAAGGAAACCCAATTTCACCCCTCCTTTTGTAATATGCATGGAGTATCTATCAAGGATCATGAAATGGATATCTGAACAAAAAAGCTTTCAGTTTAACACCAAGTGTAGAGGGATCAAGTTGAACCATCTTTGTTTTGCAGATGATGTGTTATTTTTTTGCAAAGGAGAACGGCAATCTGTGGAACTGATTTTAAGGGGTCTAAAACTTTCTCACAAACTTCAGGGTTGTACACTAATGCTACGAAATCAAATATATACAGTGTGAACATGGAAGAGCAATGTCTTCAGGATATTTGTGAGTTAACAGGATACCAAAGAGGGACACTTCCTTTCAGATACTTGGGGGTCCCAATATCTGCTCGGAAACTATCAATAACAGATTGTGAAATGTTGGTGGAGAAAATGGCTACAGAGGTAAGAACATGGGGGACAAGAAATATTTCCTATGCAGGAAGGGTAATGATGGTGAATTCAGTATTGATGCAGGTGCACTCATACTGGGCATCAATATTCATTTTGCCAAAAAAGGTACTTAGAAGTATAATTGCAATATGTAGGAGCTTTCTTTGGGCAGGGAAAGGAAATTCAAACAAAATGGTTTTAGTTGCATGGGACATAGTATGTCGAACAAAAGAACAAGAGGGACTGGGGATAACAGAGTGCATAATATGGAATGAAGCAGTGATGGTGAAATATGTATGGAACATAGCAAACAAAGAGGACAATTTATGGGTGAAATAGGTCAACCATGTATACTTAAAGGAGCAAGCATGGTGGCAATATGAACCACCAAATGACAGTTGTTGGTACTGGAAGAAGATATGCACCATAAGGGACAAATATGTTACTGGATTTGTGAATAATGGATGGCTCAAGCAAGGGGCAAATACACTGTGAAAAGTGGATACCTATGGAGGAGGACAAGCAGAAAAACAACAATGGTATCGAGGGGTATGAAGTCGGATGAATGTGCCTAAACACAGCTTCACTTGCTGGCTTGCCATGCATAGGAAGCTGCTTACTAGGGAGAGACTACATAAGCTAAAGATCAGCCAAGATAAGGAGTGTGTAATCTGTGTGAATCATACAGAAACATTGGAGCATCTCTTCTTTGAATGGAATGCTTGAAAAGGCTGTTAGAATGGATGCATATAGGGACAATAAAACATGATCTACAAGGGATCTGGACAAGAGTAATACGAGGAGTTAAAGGGAAGAAGTGCAGATAATTTGTTACATCAGTGATTGCAGCGCTAATTTACAGAATATGGTGGGCAAGGAATCGAGCATTGTGGAATCTCAGAGTTCCTACACCAAAGAGCATATGTGTACAGATAAAGCAAGAATGCAAGAATAAAGTGATACCAATGTTAAAACAAAAATGTAATAGGAAGGAAAAAATGTGGATAGACCAATTGTATAGGGAGTTATGAGAAATGTATATAGGGTATAGGCATAGAAAGACAAAAGGAGAGTAGGAATGAGAAGAGAAAAGAATATGTAAAGAGGTTCTTGTTTTTGTGAATAAAAGCTTTCTGTTTCACCAACAAAAACAAAAACAAAAAATAATGCAATGGGTTTTAATGCATGCATTAGCTTAGTTAAAGACAAAATTGTCCTTCAAAATTTGCTTTATTAAAATATGCTATTATATTATTGCAAGTTAGAAATAGTCCAAGAAAGTTGAAAATAAAATTATATCCCTAGTAAATAAATAAATACTTAGCATATTTTCTTTTTTATAAAAAAATATTTAGTTATATACTACAATATAAATAGACAAATCAAAAAAAAAAAATTAAAACCTTGTTCATGTAAAAACATTCTTCAACATATGTTTCTTTAAAAAATAAAGTGATGGACTAGTTATGAGGGTATTTTTGTAAACAAACAATTCTTTCAGAAATTGTGCAATGCTTTAATACATCAAACCAAACAATGGATAAGAAATATGTAAGCATAACTAATGCCAGTATAACTAATGCAAGCATAACTAATACAAGCATTACTAATACACCATATTCAGCATTATTCTTATACACCCTACCAAACGACTCCTTAAGCCGGTAAGTTTCCGAAGAAATACGCACATGACATACGGAAAATATTTTTGGTGGAAAATATTCTCCGAGAAAATGTATTTTTAGAAAACAAGTAGTAATCTTATTCATTTTTCGGTGTTTGGTACGCAAATTAAAGAAAATAATTTCTCAAGAGTATTCATGAATAATTTAGATATAATAAACATGAAGTCATTAACTTTCGAACCAACAACCTTTCGTACCCACAAATTTCATAAACTTATGAACCGTTGAACTTTCGAAACCACGAAATTTCAAATCCGTAAACTTCCAAACACATAAACCTCTGAACTCATAACTTTTGAACTTGTAAAATTTTGAACTTTTAAACCGAATAATAAAAAAACCAAAACTGAAAAATATATTAATTTTTTTTTCCGGGAGGGGTTGGGGGGGGGGGAGGG
>ML256309.1:22283-36782 GCA_005239495.1 Nicotiana undulata | reverse complement strand
GCAAAAAAAACGAAAACAAAACAGAAACCTGAAATTATTTTTTTGCGGGGGTGGGGGGTGGGGTGGAGGGGTAATTGGGTGGGTTATAACGGAATAACTGAAATTTGAACAAAAAAGTCTTTTTGGGGAGAGGGGGTGGCCGGGTAGGTGGGTTGGTGAGGGTGGGAAAGGTTGAGAAGGAGTTTTGGAAAATGTTTTCCCTTCTCTTGATAAAGAAAATATTTTTCTCCAATTGAAGGAAAATGAGTTGATAAGAAAAATAAACATTTAAGTCAACCAAACATGGAAAAATTGAAAAACATTTTTCGGAAAATATTTTTCTTCGTACCAAACACACCCATAATGGGAAAATATTATGACACTAGTACATATGATAGACAAAATTCATAGTGACATCACATGAATTCAATATTTTCTTTTTAAATAAAGGTACCACGAAAACAATATTAATATAACTCCCAAAAATAATAATCTACAAATATTTTATACATATTTAATACTATATCTTATTATATCATACTATATTATAAGTACGAAGACTTTTAGGTAACGTTGTTTTACTAAAAATTCTTCAAAAACCAAATGACCAAATTAACTTCTACCTAAAATTAAAATTACCTCCCATTAAATGATACTTGTACTTAATGCCTTGGAAAAAAGGTTTATAATATTAAAAGAAAGAAATAATCCGAATAATGGGTGTGCCGTATGTTCCCGCTGTTATTGACGTTATGGAGGATTAATTAACACATTTTTTTCTGATATTTTCACCCTACCTTTTTGTTCTTTCCTTCTTCCATTCAATTTTCTCTCCTCCTTTAAATCCGTTGTTATATAATGTTTCAGTTTTAACACTTGTATATTTTTCTGTTAAAATTTTATATATTCATCGCTTAATTAAAGTATTTAAAAGGATTCTTCGTCATTAAATTTTAAAAATCACTATATAAATAGACACACCATATGCATTCACCATCTTTCTTTCAGTTGCGACAAAAATCAAATATTGTGTAGATGCAAAGATTGAATGAAAGGCATTAACAATCCAAGACTATTTTATAATTTCATTCATGATATCTTCAATACTACTACTATCTTGTAGAATAATATTTTATTAGCATCATACTATATTATATCAATAACTCTTCCTTCAAATTTCAAGTCACCAAGCAACGGTCACATGTTGTGGCGGAGCCACATTGAACCACATATTGCTAGATAATTTTTTATAGTTTATGTATATTTACTATACGTTGACTCCTCTTAACTTTTTGATGTAGTTAACTTTTTATTTTTTGACATTCCTTGATGAAAATTCTGGCTCCGCCGGTGATGATATGGAATAATTTGAATATTTTTGCGACATAGACTCTTGTAGTGTAGTTTCTCTGTTTGTTCTCTCTCACTTTTCCTATTGAAGCAATTCGAGTTTATGGGAATGATAAAATTGTTCTAGAAAAAGTCTTATTTATGGAAATTTTGCATAAAATTAGGAGGAGATTATTTCTCTTAGAAGTACTTTAAATTTAAAGTAAAAATAGTGAGAATGCTTTAGTAAAAAAATGATTTAAAGGGATTTTGCATAAATTTATGACGAGATTAAGTACAAAATATGGACATAATGTAGGGAGGAAACATGGAGTAACAGGCGGAAGAAAAATGAAAACAAACAAAGTGAAAAAAGAAAAAAGAAAAAATTACAAGAAAAAAAGCAAAGAAAATTCATTTAGTTTGATCTATGTGTAGAGCCGGACGAAATGAGAGCTTTCGGTTACTTGAAGTTATTTATCTTTAATTACTTCTTCCTTTGTTTATTTCTTGAAATTAAAATAGAGTCACGTAAGAGAAAAATCATGTACAGAATATTTATGTATCATAATACGTAAAGAAGTACATCTTGTAAGCTTTTCACATTTTTTATTTGTTTTATACATAGTAAGTTGTGATGACCCGATATGTCATCTCATGTTTTGAAACTTAATATTGTGATCCGAAGCCTTAAAAAAAGTGTTTTAGTCTTTCTCGATTTGCGTGTGCAGTCCAGGCATCTTTCTGAAAAGCATTTATGTTAAAAACTGATAACAATAAGAAATTTTGCCTTAAAAGTTTCCTTTGAGTTGACTTCGGTCAATATTTTTGGTAAACGAACAAGAATTCGTTTTGACGGTCCCGGTGGGTCCGCGTCGTGATTTGTTGGGCGTATGTCCAGAATCGAAATCGGAAGTCCTTAACTCGAGATATCGGACTTTGTAGAAATTTTGTAATTAAAGGCTTATTGAATTTGAAATGTTTGACCAAAGTTAAATTTTTAGATAACGGGTCCGTATTTTGGTTTCGGAACCCGGTATACGTCTAGTACCACTGTCGCGATCCAATTTAGGATCATGACCGACGCTTAGGAGTAAGTGCTCCCAAGTAAGCCTCATCAGTTGCAGGGTTTGGTGGCCCGAAATTGACTTGCTTCGCCAAAAGGCCTCATCTCTTAAAGCCCGACGGTAATTTACAGAAAATCGGACAGAGTTCCCTTGTTTTACGACGCTCCAAAAATAAATTTGACTCAGAAATAAACAACACGACCAACCTATATCGACCAAACAAGTTATAATGCTCATTCACGAAGTATTTCCAACACAATAATGCTAACTTCATCTCTAAGTATACGATAAGAAAGTCTAATACGAGTCAGAAGTCTATATCAATAAAAGAATACTTATGACACTCATAAAAATGACTATGGAGCGACTCTAAGAGTTTCAAAAAAGAGACTATAACAATTAAATAACAATCTTTGCCTCGTGAATAAATGCGGGGCTCACCAGGAACTGTCAACTCGTGTACTCTAATTAACGGAATCCTCGTATGCGTCTATTATTGTCTCAGTAAAAATAATAGCAGGGAGTGAGTCGCTACTTAGTGAGTAATAATACTTAACCACAACCGTTTTTTAATAGGGGACAAGTCAAAAAACATGCTTGTATAATAATCACAAAATAAAATACCCATTTTAACGGTAATAATAATAATCAGTCTCATCATGTGTTTCGTGTAACAAAATCAATTTAACAATTCAGTAATAAACTCGATAAATACTGTGTCGCAGCAAATCTTTATATTTGGGAGGTTTCCGGAAAAAGGTCATGTAATCTGTATCATTGTGTGGACCCTTCGAAAAGTAGTCAAATATAATTGTAGGTCCCTACTCGAGGGAAAATTGTAACTGTATGCTAGTTCTATCTTCCCACTAGCGAGGGCTATAACTGTATTCGGTAATCGGTAAATACAAGGTGCACCAGGTCTAATGAACCCGCCGTTAGCTACGAGATCCTTCAAAGTCTCCTCCCATTCATACTTTTCTTTGTAAACAATAAATCTTCGCATGGAAGCTTTTCAAAACAGTACAAGACATTTAATTTTTATCAAATCATGTAATCCAATTTCGGTAACGGTAATCATATCTCTAGTAACGGTAAAACGTGTCTAGTAACAGGGAGAACCTTTTAAATAACTGTAAACATCTCAAGTAAACTATTCAGTACCATATCAAGTAAAGGACTTGTCCCACATGCAATTTCAAATATTCGATAACACATTTTATTTTCAAAATAATGTATAAATCATGCAGGTTATGAAAACACAAATTACGGTAAGATTACTACTCATAGTACTCGTGTCGAAATACCAAGCCCATCACCTCGAGCGGTCCGTGAGACTCCTTTCAGTCAATTTATAATCACATCATATTGATCTCCCGTTAATTTCCTTATTCATGCTAATCCATAACTAATCTAGAATGCTCCACCCTCGAGATTTTATATTTAATCCTAATTATGTAAAATTATTTTTCCCAAGTTTAATTACACATCTTTCTCATTAAATCTCCACTAACTAATAATTATGGTCAATTTATTGCTTCTTATCATAGTATAATCATTGATTCCTCATCCGTTAATGCCATCATCACTAATTTAACAGAAGAAAATTTCAATGGAAGGCATTTGGAGTTTAATATACCTTAAGCCTTTGCCTTCTTCCTAGTGTTTGTACGGATTCCACATAAAATCTTGGTTGTCGTCAATCCTCTTTAATCCAACATGCGGTCTTGCTTTCTATTTTTTTTTATTATTAAGACCTAAAATATTCCTTTTCCTATATATTAGGTCTTGGTACATGGGCCAATAAGGAAAATATATGGGTTTAGCCCATTTCTTTACCATTATTTATTACTTCAGTTATTTTATTATCTCACTTAATATGTGAAATAATTAATTAGGTTCACCAACCATTTAATAAATTCGAACTCAAACTAATAAGTATGTCTAAAAAATTTCGGTTATTACAACCACATTTATGACTTGTCTATGAAATTTGGTGAGAAACGGAGTTGGTTTGATGTGATTCGGACGTTCGCTTGTGAAAATAGAGATTTTAAAGTTTTATTGAAAATTTCATTTGATTTGGGGTCCAATTCATAGTTCAAGGTGTTATTTTGGCGATTTGATGACGCAAGCAAGTTCGTATAATATTTTTAGACTTGTGTGTATGTTTGGTTTGGATCCCCGAGGGCTTGGGTGCGTTTCAGATAGGTTAAAGAGTGAAAATTGGACTTAGAGCATTGATGGTGTTGCAATATCTGGTGTAGGCTCCTGATCTTGCAAATGCGAGATCAGGCATCACAATTGCGACCTCTGCAGGTTCCGCATTTGTGAACTATTTCTCGCATTTGTGAAGAATAAATGGGCCTTATAGTTTTCGTATTTGCGAACATTTATTCGCATTTGCGAAGTGGGACGGGGGAAGGCAATGATCACAACGATCACATGGTCGCAATTGCGGAAAGGGTTGGGCTCGCATTTGCGAGATTTTCTTCGCATTTGCGATGATAGAAGGAATGGGGAGACCTTCGCATTTGAGAACCCCAGGTCACAAATGCAACACCTGCAACTGATCAAAATGACTTTTGGACGGAATTTTTGGTTCATTTTTCAAATTTTCAAAATCTAAAACACAAGAGGACATTTTCTAAAGAACTTTTCTTTCCCAAATCATTGGTAAGTGATCTTAAACTAATTTCTTTGAACATTTCACTACTTTTCCTAATATTTCAACCTAAAATCTAAGGTTTTCATGGTGGACTTGGGTTTTCTGGGTAGAAGCTAGGGATTTGGTAAATTGGGAATTTAAACCTCAAATTGAGGTCGGATTCCAAAATAAATTACATAATCGGGCTCGGGGGTGAATGGGTAATCGAATTTTGGTCCGAATTTCGGGTTTGAACCAACGGGCCCGGGTGTTGACCTAAATTGAATTCTTTGCAATCGTGGATAGTTCCTAAGGCTTTATTTGAATTATTTGGTTGGTAATTTTCTAGATTCTATTGGTCCAAAGGCTTGTATGAAGGGAAAAGCCGTGGTTGACCTTTGAGTTTGGTCGTTGGAGCGAGGTAAGTGTTGTGGTTCACTTTGGCTTGAGGGATTAAGACTTATTTGTCTATTTGCTACGTGTTTAGATGTTGGGTACCACACATAGGTGAGGTGGAAAGTACCTATGCATTGATGTCGGGTCATAGCATGTGAGTGAGTCTTATTCTTGTAATTGTTGCTTTCTTTGATCATATTATTCATGCTTAGACTAGTTAATCATGATGTTGATCATTCTTATCATATTTACACTCTTTGATATTGGCTGAGTGTTGATCCAAGTTGAGATGGTATTGTGCAACCAAATGTTGAAGTAAGACTTGTTCTTGTTGTTCTATCTCCCTGTTGTCATTGTTCATTATTTTGGTGAGGGAGAGTGTTAATGCACGAAGGGTGATGCCGTGTTGTTTCTATTGACTTTATGTGAGGTTGAGAGTGTTAATGCATGAATGGTGATGACGTGCCATATTGTGAGATGCACGAAGGGTGATGCCGTGCCATGTTATGAGAGTTAATGCACGAAGGGTGATGTCGTGCCATTTTTATTAATCTCATGGTGAGGATGAGGGTAAAAACACGAAAGGTGATGCCGTGAACTTTTCCTTTGTTGTGTTCATTGGTTCTTATTGGTTCATAGTATATTTACTGTTCAAGTTATCTTTTTGCTGTAGCTCTTTATATCGTAATTCCCCTCAGCAAGTTTCCCCATCGTGATATTACTTGTTTAATACTTTACTGTTATTTGTATATACACTGTTAAACTGTACAAGTTTGATTGTAGGTGTCTTGTCTTAGCCTCATCACTACTTCGTCGAGGTTAGGCTCGACACTTACCAGTACATGGGGTCGGTTGTACTGATACTACACTCTGCACTTCCTGTGGAGATCTTGGTATTGTCCCCAGTTGATCGAGAGGCTTAGCAACTCAGATTGGACCACCATAGACTCAAGGTAGATCTGTCGGCGTTCACAGACCTTGAAGTCCCCGTCTCCCTTTTCTGTTTTACTGTTTCTTTCATTAAAACAATTGTATTTCTTTCAGACTTTTCCTTGTAGTAAATTCTAGAATGTTCGTGAATCGTGACACCATATCCAGGTAGTGGTAAATGATGAAGTTGTTATAATATTCCTCACTCTTTATAGCTTATTTGCTATTAATTACTGAATTTGTATTAGAATTGATTCAATAATACTCTAACGTGGCTTGCCTAGCAAGTGGAATATTATGTGACATCACGGTCCCGACGGTGGGAATTTCGGGTCGTAACATAAGCCTTTTCACCTTTAATTTAACTCATTTTGGCGTTCCACGGGTAATATAATAATTGTATTGTCATTTACAGCTTGTTTGGATGGTTGTTACACATCATCTCATAATGTACTGTAATGTATTGTATTTTATCATTTGATAAATACAATGTTTGGATAGATTGTATCGTTTGTCGTTGTTTCATGATATCATGCACCAGCAATATGAAAAATAAATTTGCAATATTATAAAGAGAAATTATGATACAAGTTAAATTTATTATATATAAAGTATGGTAAATGATAAAATAAAATTATTTAATAATACTGAAGGGTGAGATGAGAGAAAAATACAAGATAACGACGTAACCATACCAAATCGATCGTTACATAAAATTGCATATTTCGTCCTTATGTAACGATATATTGAACAATATGATATAATAAAATTCAAGTAACAACCAAAATAAATATCGTATTTAAAATAACAATATGATACAATACAATAGGTGACGACCCTCCAAACAAGCCCTTAGGATATTCTACAATTCATATATACCAATTTTAAAATTCTTTATGTCACTTTATAAAAGCATACAATATTGAAGAGCCAAAAACAACACTAGCATCCACTACACTATATATATTAAACCTCCAGTTTTGACAATCAACACAACAAACAAAAACACATACCTTCCTCATAGTACAAGTCTTCAACTTCTAGAGCTTTTAAAAAATCTTTCCAAAATTCCCTTTACTCTCTTCTTTCTCTTCTCTTCAACACCCATTTTCAAAATCATAACCAACATTTGTATGATCCGAATCACAAAATGATACCAAGAAAGAACAACATGGGTCGGGTTTCCCCATTGTTACTGGTGTTACTCGCATTAGGTTTCTTCTTCGCAACGTACAATTTAGTCACAATGATAATTCACAACAAGGTCGGTAGAAGTAACAGTACTGAAGAGTTCGACCCGGTTCCGAAATCGGGTCTGTCGGGTTTAAAAGCCAGCGGGCGGAAATTCCACGTGGCATTGACGGCGACCGACGCGCCGTACAGTAAGTGGCAGTGTAGGATCATGTATTATTGGTATAAGAAAATGAAGGATCGGGCTGGATCAGATATGGGTGGGTTTACCCGGGTTTTGCATTCGGGTAAACCTGATAATTTGATGGAGGAGATTCCTACTTTTGTTGTTGATCCCCTTCCTGAAGGACTGGATCGGGTCAGTATATGTTTTTTTTTTTGCTGTGAATTTAAGATTTTTTTTTAGGTGTGTTCAATTTTATGTTTTTTTTTTTGGATGAAAAAATAACAAAATGATGTTTTGTTTTATGGTTAAATTTGATAGGATTATAGTTATATACACTAACAGTCAGTGAATTTTAACATTTGATTGTAGTTAGTTACCAGTATACCGATTAATGTTTATTGATAGACTCACCTATAATTACTTAATAAATGACCCGATTGTGTAAATACGTATTGCATAGGACTTTAACTCTGGATAGGTAGTATACGGATTAATGCTTATCGAGAGATTTACTTGTATTACCTGATAAGTGACCTAATTATGTATTTTTTTGCATCGTTAGTGTGTAGAACTTAAACTCATTTTGGTATAATATTTTAGTTGTTTGGATTTTGTTGGGGAGTGAGCTTCAGTTGCCTACGCAAAGAATTACTTCTGTTGGGTTTTGGATATTTTGGAAATATAGAAAATTGTTGGTTTTGGGTCCTTTGGCAATTTGTGTATCCTCACTTGTGTATTGTTCTGTGGTATGGGATTAGCACAATAATGTGGCCTTCTGGTCAATGAAATGAGAGGAGAACCGTGACGTCTCAGGCTCAAATCGAGGCAAAAACAATTGGTTATTCTTCCCATTTACCAAAGCCTTGGTCGACAGAGTTGTCTGGTACCTGTGCTGGTGGAAGTTAGTAGGTACTTGATAGAATAATCAGGTGCACGCAAACTAGCCCGTACACAACCGCATCACGAACAAAAAAAGAGAGAGAGATATTTGCACACCCTTTTAAGCTTTATTTAGGACTTGGCTGGGGTTGAGTGGTTGAGACTCCGAGGAAGTTATTTTCAGTTTCTCGTGTTAAAATTAGTTCTTTCCTAGGGCTCAAAGAATATTTGATCTTTTGGGAAACTTTAGTTAATGACATTGCCTTTTTGCTGTTAAACTTTTTTCGCTGTTCAAGGAAATTATTTTGTCAACACAAGTAGTTGTGTCAGAGGGACTTGAGTCATCTCTTTAGAAGCCAAAGCCTAGAGAGGAAAATGATTTAGCTTTTCCTCTATCAAATTTTTACAAATGGAGCAACGCACGATCATCTTCTGTTTGAAAACCATGGGGAGCCTCAAGTAGTTTACCGGAAATTGAATTGTCATGACAATATCTTCAATTTCTTCAAAAGCTTTGTTCTCTGTGTTTAATTACTTTTCTCATCCTAACTTGTAGATTTCCAAATTTTTTATTTTATCTCCAGGGTTATATCGTCCTTAACAGACCCTGGGCTTTCGTCCAATGGCTGGAGAAGGCACCAATTGAAGAAGAGTAAGTCACTACTCTGGATAATGTATACCACTTCCTCTTGTATGCATATGGTCTGAACAGTACAATATCCTATGACTGATGCAGATACATTCTAATGGCAGAGCCCGACCATGTAATCGCAAATCCCTTGCCAAACTTGGCTCTTGGAGATCACCCAGCTGCATTCCCCTTTTTCTACATAAAACCATCTGAACATGAGAAAATTATACGAAAATATTATCCTGAGGAGCTGGGCCCAGTGACTAATGTTGATCCAATTGGAAATTCTCCAGTAATAATTAAAAAGGTTAGCTTTAATAATAGTATTTTTTTGTTGCTGGCAAAGGTCTTTTAAGTAACTTGCCTGCTGAATGGCATTAAGTATGCGATATGCTTTGTGATGACAACGCTGTTTGATCTCATTATTCGGTCTATTCTTTTGGGTGGTCATTTTTCTCTGGTTCATGTAATTATTTTTTCTTTGTTTTCTGTCTTGTCTTTCTGATTGTTGCAGTCCATTTTGGGGAAAATTGCTCCCACATGGATGAATGTTTCTTTGAGAATGAAAGATGATCCAGAAACCGACAAGGCTTTTGGCTGGGTTCTAGAAATGTGTGTGATGTTTATGTTTCTCATTTCTGTTGATGCTCGTAATGAATAATATGTTTGGTTGCTACTAAAATCTAAAATTTGGTTTGTATTTCCTCGTTCCAGGTATGGCTATGCTGTGGCATCCGCTTTACATGGTGTACGGCACATTCTTCGTAAGGACTTCATGTTACAGGTCTACAAGAGCTAAATAAAACTATATTTTTTTTGTTAAATTATGCACGACTAATCCTTGGCTAACAAACATCAGTCATTTTCAGCCCCCATGGGATCTGGAAGTTGGCAAGCGGTTCATCATCCATTATACCTATGGATGTGATTATAATATGAAGGTAAATTGATAGCTTCCACAGATTCCTTTCATGCGAACAGAGTATTTGCTTGGTATACATTGTACGGCAAACATTGTTCTGGTGTTGGTCATTTAATCCTTTTGATGATTAAACAGGGAGAGTTGACATATGGAAAGATCGGTGAATGGAGATTTGACAAAAGATCTTACCTTCGTGGACCTCCACCAAAGAATCTCACTTTGCCCCCTCCAGGTGTTCCTGAGAGTGTGGTATGTTTAAACCTTCTGTTCACAGCTTTTAAGTATGTTGGGGAACTATTAACTGAAAAAAGTGCTTGGGATATGATCGGATTGCATTTTGTTGACTTAAAAATTGAGATCACAGAGATATATAGGCTATGTACAAACAGAAGCTTTCTGTCATTTTAATATTGTCCCCTTGCATTTATTTTGCATTACTTCCGTCTGATTGACTTCCCTTTCTTGACGTGGTCAAAAGGTATTAAGCTTATGTTATGGCTTCCCTTGCTTCATAGCTTTGTTTACCTCATATGGTCATTGTTATATATCTTTCTTCTGTCATTAAAGTCTCTGGCTATAGAACCTTAAGCAATAACTTTCCTTTGATAGTTTTCCTCGAGTTATTCATGCCGGAACAAAAGCTGTGGGATGGACTAATAGGAATAGAGTGACTACTATCATGGAAAATCTAATCCTCTTGCATGCCCACTGTTGTTTTCATATTCTACTGCCATTGCAAAGACTACTAAATATATATCTCTACCTATTAGCCTCATTTAGAACCTGACTTGTCTGCCTCAGAGTGACATCTCTATCGGTATCCATTCCTCATGGCTCATTATACCCGAAGGCGTGTCAGTTTTTTTCTCATTTTTTCTTAACCAATGGGCGTGCCTGTGAACAAACATTTGATATGAAGGCGACTAAAGCTCAGAGTAATGGTCGATACAAGCAGGCATGCATGTCACACACGCAGTTCACATGTCCTTTATGTAATATCGGAGAAGAAAAAATACACACGTAGGTGCACGGAGCCGTACTTGTTTTTATCGCTGCTCATGTCCTTTTCTTTTTGCAGGTAAGATTAGTGAAGATGGTTAACGAAGCTACTGCTAATATCCCTGGATGGGAAACAGAGTGAGAATGAGTTAAATCCGACATATGTGCTTACCTATATTTATACTTTGCTCATTTTGTGAAGGCCAGTGCATGTAAAGGGTGCCCAATTTTTGTCAGGCTTCAAGATGGATAATCTTTAGAGCAATATGTGGTTTAAACAAGCAAAATAGATATGGTGCCATACTAGATAAGTTCTGTCATTAGATATTCTTCTTTCTCCCTCCATGGCACTTTTGGACTAAACTATAGAGATAGTATTCTTTTTGTAAAATTCTGTTGCTGAAATGTCTTTTAAGTGTAACTGGAGATGTGACGAGCTAAATGAGGACTCAAAAAATTTCTTTGAACCTACTCTCAAAATGCTAATTACTGTTCAAGAAAAATTGAGTTCCTTTTGCTGAAGTTGATGTGTTGTCTATGGTTTTTAACAAGGCTATATCTGTGGTTGTATTACAACAACAATCCAAAGTAGGATCACGAGAGGTAGTGTGTGTGTAGACCTTACCCCTACCCAGGGGTAGAGAGATTGTTTCCGATACTCTCTACTCAAGACGACGAAAAGAGAAAATAATAATAGTATTGTAAGAACCCGAAAATATATTAAAAAGCAATAACAATAACCAGTAATAAATGCTCGATACTATGAAAATGGGAAAATAGTGTGAACATTACATTAACCACTAGCAGTCTAAGTCAACACTATCAGACTAGCTTCATATTTGGTACTAGCTTCATATTCGGTACGAAGTAGACAAATGCTCAACTACCCCCCTAACCTCAACCTTAATGCTCGACCTCCATACATTCCTATCAAGGGTTATGTCCTCGAAAATTTGAAGTCGTGCCATTTCTTGCCTGATCACCTTTCCCCAATTATTCTTAGGCTGCTCTCTACCTCTTCTCATACTCGCCAAACCAATCACTCACGCCTCCTTAGGGCCATAAAATTAGAATTCGACCGATTTTCAAATTTTCATGTGCAATAGCCCACGCATCTGCATGGGTCCGGTCATCGGACCCGGATCACCTAAAATTTAGTAAACCCATCAAAAATGGCTTACGGAACAATAGTTATTGTCTCGCAGTGACCGTTACTCTTTTTTTCTTTTCATTTTAGGGTCGTAAAATTAGAATTTAGCCCGTTTCTCAAATTTTCTTGTGCTATAGTCCACGCCATTTGCATGGGTCCGGGCGACCGTACTCGGATCGGCAAAATTTCTTCGGCCCATAAAAAATGACCTAAGAAACAATAATCATCGCCTCGCCATGATCATTCCTCATTTTTTTGGCGTTTTAAGGCCATAATACTTTAATTTCACCCGGTTCTCAAATTTTCGTGCCCATGCCATCTACCAGAACCCGAATCGCCTAATCGTTTGCCGGCCCATCAAAATAACCTAAGGAACAATAGTCATCGCATCGCCATGACCGTTCTCGTTGGC
Organism: Nicotiana undulata; assembly: GCA_005239495.1. Classification (NCBI taxonomy): domain Eukaryota; kingdom Viridiplantae; phylum Streptophyta; class Magnoliopsida; order Solanales; family Solanaceae; genus Nicotiana; species Nicotiana undulata. The sequence continues at coordinate 24,087 of ML256309.1, read as the reverse complement.
ATTTTGGGCCCATTCAATCGTAATTCTTCCCGATTCTCTGATTTTCATGTGTTATAACCCATGCTATCTACATAGTCTTCGCGATCGGATCCGGATCACTTAAAATTTTGCCAGCCCATAAAAAATGACCTAAGAAACATTCTTCATTTTTTGGCATTTTAGGGCTATAAACTAGAATACCGTCCGATTCTCAGATTTTCGTTGCTATAACCCACGCTATCTGCATGGGTTCGAACAACCGGAACATGATCACCTAAAAAATTTGTCGACCTATAAGAAATGACCTAATGAACAATAGTCATTGCTTCGCCGTGATCATTTCTCGTTTTTTTGGCATTTTAGGCCCATGCAACTAAAATTCCGTCTGATTTTCATATTTTGTGTTTTATTGCCAACGCCATATGCATGGGTTCGGCGGCCGGACCCATATCGCTTGAAATTTTGCCTGACCATAAAATATTACCTAAGGAACAATAGTTATCGCTTCGCCATGTCAGTTCCTCCTTTTTAGGCGTTTTATGGCTACAAAACTATAATTTAGTTCAAATCCCAGATTTTCGTGATTTATAGTCCACGCCATCTCCAAGATTCCGGCCGATCGGACCCGGATCGTCTAAAAAAATTTAGGCCTACCAAAAACGATCTAAGAAACAAGGCAGAATATCTAATCCCCCCTAAACTTGGCAAGGATTATTAGTTATACTCCTAAACTCTCCCTCAACTTGGCCTTTTGAGAGCCATTACCCCCTTGGACGTTGACGGTGCACTCTCTTTTAAGTGTGTGGGAGTGAAGAAAAATTGAAAATCAGCTTCCAAATAGGTTATTTTTTAACTTTTAATTGTCATATACTCATATATAATGATTTATTTGTTACAATTATGCATTTCTTCTTGCTTCATCTTAAAATACAATGTGAACTTTACTCTCACTTTTATTTTTAATTTCTTCAAAGATATAATATCTATTTGTTCCAACTTCATATTTATTTTTTTGTTTTGGCCGAATTTGTAAAATGTTTGATAGGAACTCCATCATTTTAACCAAATAAAAAACTTATTGCAAAAATAATGGAGTACCAGTTGTGTATATTTCTTATTTTTTTCTTTATATATATCGTCTATTTATTTTAATTGTGTATTTTTATTTTCGAGTCAAACCAATTAAAAAAATGGCAACAACTCCATTATTTTTTACCAAATAAAAAAAATATAGCGAAAATAAATTGCAATTGTACACGCTTTTGATTTATTCTTTTGACGCAATGATTATTTATTACAACTGTGTTTTTTTTCTTTTTCAGGTAATATCTGTAAAAATAATATTTTTAGAGCACCATAATTTAAAGCTATATATAAAATTATAGCAAAAATAATTAATTTCAAATTATGTATTTTTATAAATTTTTAGATGCCTTGACTATTTATTTGAATTATATGAATATTTATGTTTAGGTCAAATTCAAAAAAAGAATAAGTAAACTTTATTATTTTTAGCCAAACAAATAAATTTAGCCTAAATAATATAATTCTATCCAAGTTTTATTGTAATTTTTATTCAAAAAAATTATCTAAAAAAGTAACATACTTAAAAAAGTAAAAATATACTTTATTTTTAAAAAAAAATGACACATACACAGAAAAATTCACGTGGCAGACAAGTGCATGCCACTTTCCTGGGATGAGATCATTCAAGGGGATAACTGCTATCGAATAACTAAGTATAGGGGGTAATTAAGACCATAGATAGTTCAAGGATACAACCAATGATGCGTGCCAAGTTTGGGGGGGGGGGGGGGGGGGGTTT
>ML256309.1:0-22253 GCA_005239495.1 Nicotiana undulata | reverse complement strand
GGGGGGGGGGGGGGGGGGGAGGGTTTAAAGGTATTTTGCCAAGAAATAATAGTCATCGCCTCTCCATGACATTCCCTCATTTTTTAGCGTTTTGGAACCATAAAACTGGAATTCCGCATGATTCTAAGATTTTTGTGTCTTATAGCCCATGCCATCTGCATTTTTTCGGCGCATAAAAAATCCGTAAGAAATAATAATCATTGCTTCACGTGACTGTTCCTCATTTTTTGCGTTTTAGGGCCATAAAACTGAAATTTTACTGATTCGCAAATTTTCGTGAGCTATAGCCGACCCCATCTGTATGGGTCCAGGCGACCGGTCCGAAATTACCTAAAGTTTTGTCGGTCCATAAAAAATGACTTAAGGAACAATAGTCATCTCCTCGCAATGACCGTTCCTCTTTCTGCTTTTTAGGGCTAAAAATAAAATTTTGTCTGATTCCTAGATTTTGTGTGTTATAGGTCATGCCATCTACGTGGATGCGGAGACCGGGCTGGAATTGCCTAAAATTTTGTAGGCACATAAAGAACGACCTAAGGAACAATAGTCATCGTTTCGCCATGATTGTTCCTCTCTTTTTTCCCTTTTTAGGGCCATAAAAATAGAATTATGCCTGATTCCTAAACTTTATATGCATGGGTCCGGCCAAGCGGACCCAGATCACCTAAAGTTTTGTCGGTCCATCAAAAATGACGTAAGGAACAATAGTCATCGCCTCACCATGACAGTTTCTCCTTTTTGGGCAGTTTTGGCCTATAAAATTCGTCTGATTCGCATATTTTCGTGTGCTTTAGCCTACGCCATCTACATGGGTACGGGCAATAAAACCCGGATTGCCTAAAAGTTTTCCGTCCCTAAGGAGCAATAATCATCGCCTCGCCATGATCGTTCCTCATTGTTTGGTGTTTGTGCCATAAAACTGAAATTCCTCCTAATTTTCAGATTTTCGTGTGCTATAGCCCACTCAATCTGCATGGATTCAGGGTACCGGACCCTCATCATCTAAAATTTATCAAAACCGACCTAATGAATTATAGTCATCGTCTTGCCACGATAGTTCTCATTTTTTAGTGTTTTAGAGGCATAAAACAAGACTTTCATCTGATTCCCAGATTTTCGTGTGCTATAGCCCACGTCATTTGCATGAGTTTGGGTGACCGGACTCAGATCGCCTATAATTTTTCGGCTAAAAAATGACCTAAGGAACAATAGTCATCACCTCACCGTGACCGTTTTTTATTTTTTTGGCTTTTTAGGACCATAAAACTTAAATTCTGCTCGATTTCTAGATTTCCGTGTGCTACAACCCACGCTATATGCATGAGTCTGGGTGATCGGACCTGGATCGCCTAAAATTTTGTTGGCCCATAAAAAATGACCTAAGGACCAATAGTCATCGCCTCTCTATAATCATTCCTCGTTTTTAGCGTTTTAGGGCCATAAAATTGAAAATTCGTTCGATTTTTAGATTTTCGTGTTCTATAGCCCACACTATCTGCATGGGTCCAGTTGCCCGAACCCGGCACACCTAAAATTTTGTCGGCCCACAAAACAATGACCTAAGGAACAATAGTCATTGTCTCGCCATGACTGTTCCTCATTTTTTGACGTTTTAGGGCCATAAAATTGAAATTCCATTCGATTCTCACATTTTTGTGCACTATCATGGTCTTGGCGACTGGACCCGGATCATCTTAAAAAAATTTGGCGTACCAAAAACGATCTAAGAATTAATGGGCATCACCACGCCATGACGTTCCTCATTTTTTGGGGTTTTAGGACCATAAAAATATAATACCGGCTGATTTCCAGATTTTCGTGTGCTATAACCCACGCCATCTGCATGGTCCAGGCGATCGAACCAGGATCGCCTAATATTTTTCTAGCGCATAAAAAAACTAAGGAGCAATAATTATCGTCTTATGGATTGCTTAAAATATTGTCGACCCATAAAAAGGACCTTAGGAACAATAGTTATCGTCTCGCCATGACCGTTCATCTTTTTTTGGCCTTTTAGGGCTATAAAAATAGAATTGAGGCTGATTCCTTGATTTTTGTATGCTATAGCGCACACCATCCGCATGGGAACGACAAATCAGTCATGGATTGCTTTAATTTTGCAAACCCTAAAAATCGACTTAAGGAATAATAGTATCGCCTCTCCATGATCGTTCCTCTTTTTTTTTTTTTTTAGGTCCATAAAAATAGAATTTCGCCCAATTTTCAGATTTTTGTGTTTTATAGCCCACCCATCTGTAATGGGTCCGGGTGCCGAACCCGGATAACCTAAAATTTTGTCGGGGCATAAAAAATGACCTAAGGAACAATAGTCATCACCTCTTCATGACTTTTCCTCGTTCTTTGGAATTTTAGGAGTATAAAACTAGAATTCTATCTGATACCCAGATTTTCGTGTGTTATAGCCCACGCCATTTGTATGGGGCTGGGAGACCGGACCGAGATCTACTAAAAAAAATTTAGCCTATAAAAAATAACTAAAGAAAAATAGTCATCGCCTCGCCATGACCGTTCCTCATTTTTTGGCGTTTTAGGGCCATAAAACTAAAATTTTGCCCGATTTTCTGGTTTCCGTATGCTATAGCCCACGTGAGTTTGGGTGACTGGACTTGGATCGCCGAAAATTTTGCTATCCCATTAAAACAACCTAAGGAATAATAGTCATCATCTCGCCATGACAGTTCCTAGTTTTTGGCATTTTCGGGCAATACAATTGGAATTCCATCAGATTCCTAGATTCTCATTACTATTGTTCCTTAGGTCGTGTTTGATGGGTCATCTGCAATTGTCCGGGTGACCAGACCCGGATGACCTAAAATTTTGCCAGCACGGAGGAACGATCTAAGTAACAATAGTCATCGGCTCGCCATGACCGTTTCACATTTTTGGCATTTTAGTGCGATATAATTTTTGGAATTGAGTCTGATTTACAAATTTCGTGTGCTATAGCTCATGGCGAATAAAATCGGTCATGGCGAAACGATAACTATTGTTCATTGGATCTTTCTGATGGGCGAATAAAATTTTAGGCAATCTGGAGTTCGTCGCCCAAATTCATAAGGACGACGTAGATATTAACACACGAAAATTTGGAAATCGTCTTGAATTCCTCCTGTGTTACGGCCCTAAAATGCCAAAAAATGATGAACGGTCATAACGAAGCGATGACTATTGTTCATTAAGTCATTTTTTATGATCCCAAATTTTTTTAGGTGCATCGGAGCTCTCGCCCTAATTCATCAAGATGGCGTGGATAATACACAAGAAAAGATGAAAATCGTAATGAATTTCTGTTTTATGGACCTAAAATTCCAAAAATAAAATACGAGGGACGGTAATGGCAAAGTTATAACTATTGTTTTAAGTTGTTTGTGATGGTCCCGCAAAATTTTAGGCGTTCCAGAGCCCGTACCTCCAATTCATGAAGATATCATGGAATTTAGCCCACGAAAAAAGTGAAAATCCTGTTTTATGGCCCTAAAACACCAAAAAATAAGAATAAGTCATTGGTGAATCGATAACTATTGATCATTAGGTCACTTCTGTTAGGCCGACAAAATTTTAGACGATTCGAATCCCTCGCCAAAATTCATGAAAATGGTGTATTAGCACATGAACGATTAGAAATCAATCCTAAATTCCTTTTGGACCTAAACAAGAAATATTCATGGAAAGCAATGACTATTATTCACTAGGTTATTTTTTATGGGCCCATAAAATTTTAGACGATTCAAAGCCCATCACCCAAATTCATAAAGATGGCGTGACATTAGCATACCAAAAATTTAGGATTTTTTACATTCCTATGCCACATAGGAAACCTTATTACCCTCAATGTTTAAAGTTTGACTTAATTACACTTAGTATACCAAATTACCAATTATATACCATAATTAATTTAGGGGTATAATTAATGGGTAGTTTTTTACTCCTTAATTAAAGGTGTTCATATATCCCACGTTTCTCTCTCCCCCTAATTCCTAAGATCAGCGCCGTTTTTCCCCTTCCCTTTCTTCCTCTTCTCCATTCCTTCTTCTTCTCAAAAAATACAGAGATGAGACCCATTCTTTATAATCAGATTTTTCACACTCCAAACCCATTGAGAATGGGATTAGTATTTCTTAATATAATACTAATTAGTACTTATAATCCAATTTAGAATTGGATCTTATGAAAAGTCTTTGGCAGTCACGATGCCAATTTGAATCGGAATTCAAATTTGCATAACATTACGACTGAGCAACTTCAATGGCGATAAAGCTCTCAACTTTAAAGCTTTCCAAGAAAATCCCCAACTGGGTTTGTTCAAAATCCTCTCTTTCTTCACTCTCTGGTGCTTGTCGAATTCAAATCACCCCTGAAACCAATCAACCCCTACCCCTTCTTTTGACTTTGATTCAAAGGTTCAACTTTTAAAGACTAAGCTTCACCCTGAAACCTTAAATTGATTTGTAGTTTTTTTTGTAGAAATTTTGTAGATGAAGAGAAAATTTTGTAGTCAACATTTTTTTTCAACATAGATTGTAGTTTAATTGTAGTATTAATGTAGTAATTTTGTAGATACCCTTAAAAACAGTACAACTTTATACAATAATTAAGTTTATTTGTAGTTTTTTTGTAGAAATTTTATAGATGAAGAGAAAATTTTGTAGTCAACATTTTTTTTCAACATAGTTTGTAGTTAAATTGTAGTATAAATGTAGTAATTTTGTAGATACCCTTAAAAACAGTACAACTTTATACAATAATTAAGTTTATTTGTAGTTTTTTTGTAGAAATTTTATAGATGAAGAGAAAATTTTGTAGTCAACATTTTTTTTCAACATAGTTTGTAGTTAAATTGTAGTATAAATGTAGTAATTTTGTAGATACCCTTAAAAACAATACAACTTTATACAATACTTAAACTGATTTGTAGTTTATTTGTAGATGAAGAGAAAATTTTGTAGTCAACATTTTTTTCCAACATAGATCGTAGTTTTAACTGTAGTATAAATGTAGTAATTTTGTAGATATTAAAATAAAATCAGACTTTCATAGAATTTGTAACATAACAATTTTAATCAGCTCCCCTAATTCCTAAGACCAGCGCCGTTTTTCCCCTCCCTTTTCTTCCTCTTCTCCATTCCTTCTTCTCGAAAAAAATACAGAGATGAGACTCATTTTTTATAATCAGATTTTCCCCATTCAATTATAGCATGATTGGAATTTTGGACATGATTGCGTGTTGTTGCTGATGTATTGTTCTATATTTTTTCGTTTTTTTTATTTGTCGATTGAGAATAAAAAGATGAAGAACAGAGTATCGACAATATTGGTTTCTACAATTTGACTTGATTTTGTTGAATAATTGGTCGCCTTTTTGATTTCTGGTTTGAGGAAAAAACTCGACGAACTGAGCTTTTTCAGAACTGAGTTCTACAATTTGGTTTCAATTTGTTGAAGCTGAAAAAATTTCGCAGCACAGAGTGTTTGAAGAAAACAGTCGCTGTAATTTAATTTTCAATTGAAGATAAAAGGATTTCCGTTTCAAATTTGAACTGTATTTCGTAAAATCAATTAGAATATTCTGTTTCCTGATTTGTAGCGCGCCTATTTAGGAAGATTCAGCTACTAATAATTAGTAATTAATGAATGGTATAAAAATTGTAGGAAAAACGTGGACAGGCCGGGTAAATTAGAAAATATGCACATATTTGGTAATAAAGTTTCATATATGGTATAGGAAGGAAAAAAATCCCAAAAATTTAAAATCATCTTGAATTCCTATTTTGTGGCTCTGAAAGGCAAAAAAAATGATAGACATTCATGGAGAAGCTATGACTTTTGCTCATTATGTCATTTTTAATGGGCCCACAAAATTTTAAGCGAAACGGAACCCATCACCCATCACCCAAATTAATGAAGAATTTCTATCAAATAACAAAAATCAGAAATCATCCTGAATTCATGTGATGACTTTAAAAGCCAAATAACAAGGAACACTCGTGGCGAAGAATTGACAAATTCTTTTTAGGGCAAAATCATCCTGAATTGCTTTTTTATGGCTCTGATATGCCAAAAAACGAGGAACGATTATTGCAAAGGTGTGACTATTATTCATTAGGTTGTTTCTTACGAGCCCACAAAATTTTAGGCAATAAGAAAGTCGAAACCCGTCGGCCTAATTCATGAAATGGCGTGGACGTTAGCCCACGAAAAATTAAAAAAGTCCTAAATTCCTATTTTATGGACGAGTCATGGCGAAACAATAACTATTGTTCCTTAGATTATTTGTGTGGGACCACAAAATTTTAGGCAATTCGAAACCTGTCGCCTGAGCTTTTCAAATTCCATTCGGCATGACACAGCTCCTACTATTATACAGCAAAAAGTATTTATTTATCTTCGGTGTAATTCAGAATGAATGATATAGCTAAAACCAGAAAATAAGTGGAAGAAACAAAAGGGTACATCTGGTAGTACATAAAGTACATGACAGAGTTGTATGCTATGATACAAAGGATGTACAAATGATGAGATATCGGCCGCTTCCCTAGACGTGCCTCATACAAAATTTTTAGTCAGTTCCACGGAGGAGATGAAGGTTTGTACATAAAGTCTTGTGATGTTGATCCATAGTTTAAGTCGAGGTTATGGAGTTGCTCCATGAGCTGAGACCGTCTTTCTTTGAAGAAGTCCAGACGCGTTGTTAATTCTACCAAAGTGGAAGACGCAGCTGAGGGATGTCGGCTATAATCCATCGCCTGCTAAATTCATCATCAAAGATCATCACAATATGACAATGAATTCAAAATAATCATATATGCACAATCATCATATACTCAATGTATTGACGCTAGATCTAACACAGGCCCGACTAAATCCAGATTCATGCCGTGGAAAACCCACTATAGGAGGTTTTAGTGCTCCCTCGAAGAGGACTCTATTCTTAGAGCTCGAATTCGAGACCTCTAGTTAAGGGTGATCTAACAAAGTAACTAAACGACAAGCCTGATGTTGCTAAATCAAAAATGATGAGAGAAAATCATGCTGGCTAAAATTCCTATACAAGGAATCCTGCCAAATTATGTTATAGCATTTCTATAGCATTGGGGTCATCCAAGTGTGCATTGTAGCCTGTAGTGTGGCCACTTGTTCATGAGCTGTTGAGAACGAGAAGCAGCAGAAGTTTTTATTTCTGTTACCTCAGCGGTCCTTGAAGTAGAACGCACGGAGGGAGAATCAATGGCCCCGAGTTCATCTAAGGATAAACTAGTTGAAGCCTCAGTACTCTTGGAATCACTTAAGGTTGTATCAAGAAATAGCTTTCGGGCAGGTTGTCTATTGCTGGGACCAGATGTCAGTACTTGTCCTTTAACATTCCTCATATCTGCACCCAGCAATTCCTGCATTAATTTCAGAAGTTTTAGCATTTATGAAAATTTATACACAACTGAAGAATATTGGATGAAAATAGTGATTTACTACCTTGAGGTCAGAATTTCAAGAAGATATGCATCTATCCTCTTTACAAATAATTTTCATTGACAAAGGAAAAAAGAGATGCTTTTTTGGCCCAACGGTACAGCTCTAACAGCATTAGTTAAATGCTCAAAAACCTTTTAAATTTCCTGCAGATTCTAGTGGTTACTAGAGATAATAAAGAAGCCTGAATATCTGTCATTAGGTGATGAACTTCAACAGATAAACCTCACATCCACAGAATATACGAGGCTATCATTTTTTCAGCTCCGAAGTCTAATCTCGGCACAAGACGTGCATGGATCTAACAAGCTATAAAACTATAACATGGAACAAAGTAAGAAGTTATTCCACCAATTACAAGAGAGAGTAATTTCTCACAGCTTGTAGGTGGATATCTGCACAAATGGGAAGAGAGTTGACAGTCGCATCTTCAGGTACGAAAAGAAGAGGAAATGATGCAATAGCGGTAAAGGTCTAAAGAGCCTTTGAGTGAATCAAAGTATATATTTATGTAAAGATTGATCTTCCATGGTTTTTCGGCGAATCCCATGGTTACTAGCTATACGTTCTCAACTTATAGCTCACGTAGTACTATAAGTAAAGAACTCATAAAATATACAGGACAGGGGTTTAAAATTTGCTCCCTTATAGACAAAAAAGCAGCGTCCCCAACTACAGAGTGTTTATGATACAAAATTACAGGAAGAAGCAAGATATAGCTTAAGAGCACAGATGAGAAGATGCAACATCAATTACAGTGCGATTAAGAATTCTGAGATCCAGGTCGAGACCCAGATGGGATGCTGCAAGTTAACCTCTATGTATGAGCCAATATTGTGTTATGAAATGTGCATACCCATCATAATGCTGATTAAGCTATAAAAGATAAAAATCACCTCACTTCTCTGTCTTCTTTCATGATTACAGAAAGCAAGTGTTGTGTCAAAATCTTGCTGGAAATACTTCCTGCAAAAAAAAAAAAAACGCTTCATAAGGAAAAATTTATCAACAACATGTTAGATGAAAGATGATTTCACTTCAATCTCCCCTCAATTCTTTCAAATATGCATGTCCAAAGATGAAATGTAATTCCAATATCTCATGCTGAACCCTTTCTCAATTTCTATGACAAGAGAAAAAACAATGTGTTGCGGTTTTGTAACATGGAGGCAGTACCCACAACAAGATGCTAAATAATCCAAGCTTAAATAATAGGCACATATCCAACTGTTCCATCTTAGAAGAAAAGTATTGCCTGCCTTTATTTCTGTAATGACTAATAATGGCTGAGTTGTTGGACACCAAAAGATATCCAACTTCCATAGCTGAACAAATCGTTCCTCGGCTAAAACTTGTCTACACTTGCAGCTACAGGTCAAAGAACAATCACTTCTCAGCCGGATTATTACTTATCTGTCCCATTTTGCATGACATTCATTTCCATTTTGGGATTTCTAACGTATTTGATTATATCTAGTCATAATATTATCTCATACGACTTTCACAAATTTCAGAACACTAGATTCATTTAACAATTAAAATTTAAACTTTGATGTTGTATTTTCTCTTCCAAGCAAATCATTCAACTACTATAAAAATATTTTGTTGCATCATTACTTATATGAAAAGAATAACGTATAAGACTCTACTCAGTCAAAGTGTAACAGAAAAGGGAACAGACAGTGCAATAAAATGACACTGAGTTATTCAACCATAATGCTTTACTAGCTTAAAACTTGCTGAAGCCGTCAATGTAATTAACATGAGGTTACTCCTTGAGCCACAACAAAATCACACATTTTCACAAATTAATACAAATCAATCCACTTTCCCAAAAATAGACCAAATTATTCCTTCTTTTGTCATTTTCCCCACCATCTTCTGCTATAGTACATAAGAAAAAAAGGGCACTATCACTAGCACTTGCAGTGGTATTAAATTATTCTCTGCTAGGAACAAAAATACATGGACAATATTTTTTTCGTTCGTTTTAATAGCTTAGATCATCATTTAAATGTTTAATCAAACTGTAAAGCACATGATGAAAAGTTGGAAATCCATTGAAGAATTCTTCATAAATAATACGTATTCCCTCTGTCCCAATTTATGTGAGAGTGTTTGACTCGGCACGGAGTTTACGAGAAAAAAAAAACTTTTGAAAATTGTGGTCTGAAACAAACCGTAGATATTTGTGTGGCTGTAAATCAATTCATTAAGGCTAAAGTAGGAATTTTGAAGATAATTGTTTCTAAATAAGGAAAGATTTGGGACCGACTAAAAAGGAAGAGTGCCACATAAAGTGGGACGGAGGGAGTATATTGTTAATGGCTGCATGCAACCAAGTAGTACATGAAATTTAAGCAAGGGACCTGAAAACATTCAAGACTACTCCAAAACTTACAGTTGAGAATTATGGTTTTGCCCATGTTGAAGTCGATCACAAGCATCAGATAGTGAGCCATAGTGATGCTGCCGTTGCTGATTAAGTTGATGATGCAACTCAGCAACTTTCTGCTTTAATCTAGCCACATCTGCTTCTGCCAGGGCTATCTCTTCGAGCTCAGCCCTAGTCTTTAAGAATGTACAAGTCCTTTCAGAAACATAACAAAATCAACCAAAAGAGGAACAATATAAAGCTACCGAATCATCAATACAAACCTTGGAATCCATTCCACGAGAGCCCGACAATTGTCCGGAAGACATGCTCAAACCAACTTCCAGTGCAGCTCTTAGATCCCTCTCAGCTTGTAGCTGTTCTTGTAATCTTGCAACCTTCAACAAAATCACACAGTATATTACACATTCGAAGATGCATAGAAGCTTGTGGAACAAAAAGTTTCATCAACTACAAGTGCACAGCACATCCTAAATTAGAATGAACACATAGAAGAAGTAAAAATTTTATCAACGAGAAACCAGCTAAATTTTCTGTAGTGACCAAAAGACTAAGAAAAGTTAGATTAAATAGAAAGGAATGAAATTGAATGGGAAAGGTTAAATAATCACCCCCAAAAAAGGGTATTAATGACAAAAAAAGAAAAAGGTCGCCAAGAATATGGTTCAGTGCGTGTGTGTGTGTTTGTGTGTGTGTGTGTGTGTATATATATATATAGAGAGAGAGAGAGAGATCTAGTGCAGCCACTACATATTTAAACACCGGCCCTCCTGGAAAAAGGAAGAAGTTAGCTTGAAAATACTCAATTATTTGTAGGCTTTCTAGGAATTTATTACACGGGAAATAAATCATACATCTTGCTCTAGAGCCAAGCGGCGCTCATGCAAGGCTTGCTTCCGTCTCTCCAAGCTCGCCTGCAGAATTGCATTTCCTCTTGCCTAGCAAAAGTTTAAGGTAAATGGTCTCAGATAAAAAGAATGATAAGATGAATTACGAGGTCAAAGCCTACTGATGTAACTTACTTCCTTTGCAATCCTATGGCGCAAGTCATTTTTGGTAATCTCAAGTCTCTGTATAGCGAGCCTATCGAAAAGTCATCACATTAGAAAGGACATTGAATAATAAAGGAATGACAAAGGATTTAAACTAACTCATTAATATAATAGAGTCTGAAAGTGATAAAGCATTTTATCTTTCAGTATTGAATGTATGATTTGAATCCAGAAAAATGTGAATCATACAAATATAGAGAGGCGCACATACATATAAGGACATCACATCCAAAACAAAGTGCAAGTTTGTCATAGAACATAACTGATGAATATTAGGACACTTCAAGAGAGCACAAGTTTGTACAGAACAATCCTAAGACCCAAAACAAAGTACAATAAGAAAGAAAGTAAATATCCAAATTGATGCCACAGGGATATCTGTTGATCATCAATCTTCAATTATTTAATTTAAGTAAAAGGAAGTTGTCGTATCGACATCATAGAGGCATCTATTTATCCCATAAGAGTGAATGATTACATTTCAATTAGATGGAACAAGTTTCTCTAGACACCACAGGAGATAGAGAGAGAGGGGGAGGGAGAGAGGGAGAGAGGGAGAGAGTTAGTGGGAGATAGAGAGAGAGGGGGTAGGGAGGGAGGGAGAGCGTTAGTGGGAGAAGCCGTACTCTTCCTCTCCAGAGGAATCAACTGATTCCGTTGATGGCGTCTTTCTGGCCTGTGCAAAAGAAAACAAACAAAAGATCAGATTCCCAATGTCAGCTGTCATCATAAGGGTAACAGACACAACCCTTTCGTTTGTTTTATACTTAAAGCAAGCAAACTAAGTTTTCATGCTACTGATCAATAGTTCTCCCAAGCTTGATTACCTATTTAAGGAAAATAAAGCAAATTGTTGTTTTTGCCCGACATATTTAAAGTTCTATTAATATGATTATCTTATCCCAGTTAGCACTCTCATTTAGCTGTGGTCTCCACCGGTACACAGCACGCAATGACTAAGCCTGACGTTTCAAGCCCGAGAAGTTTCCTAATTGCAAGATCTACATATGCAAAAGGTAACACAGATAATTCTCAAAAAATACAGAAGTTTCAAAATTTGATTGTTGTAGACACTAGAGAAACCCCAAGGATTTGCAGATTAATGCCCACATAAGTTAAATTAAACATGTGATCGAGAAAAAAAGCTCCATGTGTTTAAGAAAAGAAACTACGCAACTAACTACAACTGAAAAGGTGTTTAAGCAACAAAAATTAAATAGTTCAAGTGAAATCAGTCGATAAAAGTCAAAACTCACACTGCTTCTCCCCCAAAAGGTTGATCTTTTGACATTCAGGTTGGAAGGAGTTAGCTTGCTGCTAGTCTTGTCTGCACGTGAATCAGGTCCGGAGACACCATGAGGTGGCCCAGGATCCCTAGATGAGAGTATTTCACCCATAGACCGCTGAAACTCACTAGTAGCTAATTCACAAGGACCATCAACCTCATTTCCACATCTTTCCAGCTGTTCGCTGAATGGAACATTAGAACCTGCAAGGGGCTGAGTATCTACAGTTGGTTTTAACGTCACTCCTTGTACACGACTATCCCTAGGCGATCCAACATCCGAATCATCACCGCCGAAACCCTGCATATCAAATTAATGCACACCCTAAATAAATATCTGCAGAAATCTAATACACCCAGGGCAGGAAATTTTAGTTGCCAACGGTCCGTATAAGAAATTAGCAGAATTCAGGCTGACACAAACCAGAGTAACTATATCCTCGTACAGAAAGAGCCATAGGACGATTGATTGCAATAAATGCAGTAGTAGCCAATTTTTAAATAGTTGGCAGACATACATGCACCAAACTTCTTCATTTATTATGTTGGTTTGACTATAACAAATATAAACAAATCATGTACCGCACATATTCCAAGACAAAATATCCTAATAAGACTATTCATTGTTAAATCATTTTATCACAATTTACTGAGTAGGGAGATACATCTTGCCTACTCTTAGATTTGGTCCGAGAGCACCTATAAATGTCTACTTTTAGCTTGGATAGCAACGAGAGAAGCTACTCTCATCGCCAAGGATTGGAGAAAGAGGACGGTACTCCATGCCACTCAGTGCTCTGTGCGGAAGAGACTGGAAGGATGCATTTGTGAAGCACAGATTGGAATATGTTGTCAAACATTTGATGTCAGCTACTGTCAAACAATTGAGGAAGAGGAAGGTAATCCATGCTACTTGGCTGCTTTATCTTATCTCCATTGTTCCCGAGCGTCTATCGGAAACAGCCTCTCTACCTTTATAAGGTAGGGATAAGGTCTGCGTACACACTACCCTCCCCATACCATTTATGGGATTACACTTGGTTTGTTGTTGTTGCTGCCAGCGAATATCAAACATTTGACGTCAGGCTAGACATTTAGAAGGAAGAGGAGAAGAATTAAAGTATGGGAAGTGGTCACTGGCAATTATGTGTACGATTTGAAAAGAGAGGAACAACGGAACAGAATTTTTCAAGCACCTACGAGATTTGATTATCATGGATAAGTGGGTGTGCTTTTCATAGAATTATATCTGTGTCAAGATTCTTTATTTTTGCATGCATATCATCCACAATCATATTAATGGAATAATTGCTTTCTCAGAAAAATAAAAAAGGTTGTCATAACAGTTCAGATTCAGCAAATAATACAACTTCAAATAATAATAAATGAAGAAGCTGGAGAAAGAGAAAAGAAGAAATCAGCAAGTGCAATGGGAAACAGAAACACTATATTCATGTCTCAGGACAAAGGAAGAGAAAGAGCAAGAACCTTATAATCATAAAGATCACTGGCAGCAGAGCCACTGCTTTCGCTTAATTTTCCACTCAATACACGCTCACAATCATCGTCAGTGTCTGGGTCAACCTCATTTTCAGCATCATGATAACCATTGTCCTTCATATCCGGACTTTCATCATCTGACGACTCTTCACTCCCACTATTTCCAAATTGAGAATCTGCTGAAATAGAGCACCTATGAAGATTATCATCCTGTAAGCAAAGCCAACAAACAGCTAAGCTCAACCATCACAGTAAATTCTGTAAAAGGACAGAGCTAGTTCGACAAATATGTACGATAGTAGGATAGATCAAGTAAGTCAATAAACAGAAAATATTTTCATGAGAAAGAGGAAGTCTTGAACGAACAAACAGAAAATAAATGCAGAGAGAGATGAAAAGGTATCCCATGGGAAAAAGATAAACGCCATAAATAAAGGAGAACGGTTAAACTTAAAAATAAGGAAAAAGGACATAGAAATTGCACCACAAAAGAGGAAAGAAATGAACTCTAAGCAACTTCAGTGTTTTAATTTTTGGTGAAAGCACTTTCCTCAGTTATTTTGGAGCCACTTACATCAAAAATATTCTCATATTCCTCAAGAAGTGTCGTAATGATAGCCTGGGCATTGTTTGCTGCATTAGCGGCAGCAAGAAGCTGAGCAGAGTTATCTCCACTAACGTCAAAGTCATCTTCTAACTCGCATTCACCCGCTAAAAGAGGGCGTAACAGCAACGGTGCCATACAAGCAGCAACAGCAGATGGAGTCATCCGATTTTCAGATGCATGTGAAGAAATTGTATGCATCATCTTCAGAATTCTACAGGAGGAAGAACATTATAGGTTAGGTTGGTAAACTGATGCATGCACTTGAAGCTTAATAAAAACAAAAAATACTTCTTTCACTAGTATACAGAGTTCATCTTCCTCAAATAAAGGTGTAGGATAAATACTTCTTTCACTAGCATACAGAGTTCATCTTCCTCAAATAAAGGTGTAGGATAACTACTGTGTAAATATATTTCAGTTACTGTAGAACTGAGACTATAAGAGTATCTCTGTCTCTATCCCTTTTATTTTCCTCATGTTTGTCAGAAGTATATTGATATATTGCATCTTAAAAAAAGAAGTATATGGACAAAGAAAATTAATGGAAGTGGGCAAGCTTTGAAAAAAGTCAATCTGAGCCCCCAGGGAAACAAAATGTATCAGACAAAACCTTGTACAGATTATAGAATTTTGAGTAATGGAACAAGACCATACAGTTAAAACTTATCCCCTAACAGTAGTTGAAAGCTTTGGGATAACCCGCTCAGCGCTAAACATTTCTAAGGGATTTTGATTCTAGTATCCAGAGGGATTTTCTTTTTTTGACAGATAATTAATATCCAGACGGATTTTGCAATTCAATTGTCTAAGACTCTGTATATCTATCAGGACGTTGTGATACCAATTAGAAGCAGAAGACAACAGCACCATAAAAGACTCCATGAAAAACTGAAACCCAAGGATCCAATCCGACGCACACGCAGACTAATCAGCAAATACAAAATGGATCTACCTCTGTAATAAGCGCCTATTGGGTTCTGGAAATGTCTCAAGAATGGCAGAGCGCATAGCATTGACCCGAGCTTCCTTCCGATCGATTTCTATTATGGCCAAAAGTGGAACAACTTGAACTTAGAAAACCAATTGCTTATGATTCAACAGTCTAAAGCGAAGAATATTAACTGATCATAAACAGTAGTCCATCTAATCACCAAGAAAAGAAAAACTCAAGCAACCAAGACATGGATCTACAGTAACTTCAACTAAGAAATATAAATAGACTGGTACAACTCAGGAAGTATGTAATGAATGTCCTAATTTAATCACAATTGATAATCAAGCTGAGTTCCAAGAATAATTAACTAAAATCTTAAAGTTGATAATTTATATTACTTGACTGCTGGAAGCAAGAAAATATCATGAACTCGGGGGAAAAAAGGTGGAAGATGGCAACGCTTTTTTTTCTTTCTTGGCAGGTATGGAAGATGGTTGCCTAAAGCTGAAACACATTGTTTAAAGTTTCTTTCATCTCTGTTCTGATTGTCATTTGAGAGAAGTCTCGTCTTTTGTCTTCAGTTTTTTTGGCTAAATAGGTAAATAGACACCCGCACTAGCACGGAATTCTGTTTCCGCCCCCCCCCCCCCCCCCCCCCCCCCCTACTCCACGGGTTCCAGGTTTTCATTGGAACAATTGAACATGTTTGAAACTGCTATTCTGACCATTGACCGAGCTTCTGTGGCATTTATTTTATTGAGTTGGCCATAGTGTGTGCTATACATGACTTTAGGGAGCGTGAAACTACGCAAAGAATTATAAGGTAATAAATTTTGTTAACTTTGAGGGGAACACATGAGTTTAAGCCCACAACTTGGGCACCTTTTCGCTATAAAAGCAAACAAACACAAGTATAAAAGAGACTACAAGGAATAACAAGAAAGAGAGTCATGTGGTGACTACAAGTAACAAGAAAATTAGAATACTCAGAAAATGGTTACAAAATCTCTTATGATCATTTCTTAGATTCTGTTGAATTGTATCGAATCCATTTTCGATTTTAAAGCGAGAATAGAACCCAGAGCAGCTAAGAAAAAAAATCGAGTAGCTTGCGGGGCGGTCGTCATTGCACACTAGCTGGTCAGTGGGGGTAAGAGATAAAGGAATTGGAAATTTACTTACTGTAAGCTTCCAACAAAGCGGTGCAACAGGAAGCAGGAACAGGAGATGATGGCAGCTCACGAAGTACATGCTGCATACATGTAGCACCAATTATGTTGTACTTAAAGAGCATCAAGATATAAGCATGAGAAACCACATTAGGGGGGAGCATCAAATGAGTGTAAGTTCATCCAATATTAACCAATACCTTGACGCAGTCGCCAATTACATGAGCATCCTCCTCCGGCACAAATTCAGTTTTTCCTATGGACATCAATTTCAAATCAGCAAGCTAAGGAGAATCCACTCTTTAACAGGACAACAGAACATAAAATAAACCACCAAAACAGATTCTCCTTCATGTTCTTTTTCAAAAAACAATTAGCTAGACCACATCCACAACACTAAAAGAAAGGAGAATAAAAGTAGGGAGAAAACAGAAAGAGATAATGGTCGTACACGAGTTCTTGTGAATAGCATTTATTTCATCATCAGTATAAAACTGATGGAACGGACAAATAGATGGGGCCATTGCATTAGAAAACACAGGAGTGAGACCCTAGTTCTGTTGCAAAGCACTACATTGACCTTTACTCAAATGCAATCGGTACTCTACACTTCATTAAGGGCATTTCTGCGAGGAGCAATGCAAAAGCAAGCGGGAGGAGAAGCAATGCCATGAACATTCTGCTAAGCCTGGAAAACAAAAGCCCCCCCTAAAGCAGCTAGCTTTTGTTGGACAGCTGCAATGGAAGCTTGCTTGACTTAGGACGAGTTACAGGTAAGGGATTCTAGCTTGGAAACAGATGCTTCTTAGGTGAAGAATCCTAGGAATCCAATAGCATCTCTTTTTCCATAGCAACTTCTCTTGGCAAATGTGGCCTCCGAATATATTTGGAGTAAGTTGGATGATGCCACAAGATGTGAAAGGCCATCTCACTCTCTGGCAGAATCAGAAGTTGGACATGAGCTTGAAGCCAACTTGGAAGACCATCCCACTGGGCATTATTATGTGGACTACTTGGTTGGAGAGGAACAATAGGTGTTTTGAAGGGTAAAAAAACAGCATATTTCTTTCATAAAGTATAGATGCGTGCAAAACTTCTAGATTTTTTCGAACCTTGTTGCAGCAACTGTTGAGGTTATCTGGTTTGGATCTTTTGTACTTTTGCAGTACCTTCAGTACTCTTCATTATTAAAACTATCTTACCGCAAAAAAAAAAAAAATTGCTAAACCAAGGTACAGACTATAACAATCAGAGATAACATAGAATAGCACGGAATTACACAACCAAAATGCATTCCAGACCTAAACAATTCTTCAATTTCTTGAAACATAGTGAAATTAGATGGTACAGATAGACACCCTTTTTGAAATGTGATAGTACACCCAACAGATGGCAGTCATGCAGTAGAGCAGATGTACC
Source organism: Nicotiana undulata (assembly GCA_005239495.1). Lineage (NCBI taxonomy): Eukaryota > Viridiplantae > Streptophyta > Magnoliopsida > Solanales > Solanaceae > Nicotiana > Nicotiana undulata. Next base: position 4,407 of record ML256309.1, on the reverse strand, counting down.
TTGTTCGTATTCTTTTACTCTCCGTTCCACTTCCTCGACATCTGCAGATTGTCGCAATATACCTTCGACCATGGTTCCTAAATAGGCAGTAGGCAGTTTATAATCAAAATAATTTTTGTTGTATAGCCGCTGTAAAAATAATAGCCGAAAAATATATAATATTTATATATTTTTCGTATATATATACATTCTATATGTTATATACAAATTTTATATACTTTTTCGGCTACCAAATGTAAGTAGTTTCTGGCGCTTGCTAAAAGTGATAATACCCCAATAATTTACAAACATAACCTGATCATCATTAAACCCATTCAACATCCTCAGTAAGTGAGAGACAACAATGTGAAAATCATAATATGTGATTTAAGCAGATATTCAATATTGCAACAAGTATAAGAGGAAAGGAAAATAGGATCAGAAACTAAAGAGAAACAAGAGAGAACTGGGGCTCTTCACAGACTCAGAATTTCCATCATTCAATTTCCTCAAGACCAACATAACACCCAAAGCTTATAGAACAGCTATTTTTTTATAAGGTAAATAATTTATTAACAAGTGGGGACTAACCCCGTATATAAGTCGTGTACCAAAAAAACAGAACCTACACCAAAATACAGTTCTCAACAAAAGAGATTCAATCCTCTATACAAATAGGGACCTCATGAGTACACCAAAAAGAAACTAGGAACGAAAGACTAAAGAAACTGGAACAGCTATAAAATCCACAGTTTATATCAACACTCCTTTAATTATAATCAACAGCTTGTAGAACATCGTTATAGCTAATAGGTATGCGCAAATAAGAAAGAACAAGTTTGGGTTTGCTTCTTGTGTTGAGAATCAATATGCCTGAGCTTTCTAGATTTTCCAAATTTTCTGGCCATAAGTTGTTGGAAAATGGAAAATTTCCAAGCAATATCAGTATCAAGTACGCCTTAATCCACGTTTCCAAACACAATAACATCTAAAGTTTATCCAACTAAAGTAACCACGTAACTTAAAGCAAACAATATTTCAATATTACTCTTGCACAACCCATATTTCAGGAGGGAGCGGGTTGCCTTACCAAACTTCTCGAGAAACCTCAGTGCCTTTTCAAGAAATGATGGGCCTCCATCTATATCTTCTAAGGCGAGCAAAATTGGTCTTCCGACAACTAAAGATTTAACAGGACGTTTATCCCTCCCTGAATTAAAAAAACGGTCAGATTCTTTACGCCCTAACAACAAACAGGGAACAGGAAAGTTTCATGTGGACATAGCAGCCAAATCTCATATGGAGCATTAACAATGTAAACCGGAAGTTTTGGAAGATAACATTACTAACATTGATGGAAAGACCCTTCAATAGAATCACCAGTGTCATTTCGGAAAATGCCATTGTGTCCCATAACAAGAGCAGCACTAGGTGCGTGTGCAAGAGCATGCTCAAGGGCGGTCTTCCACTCGTACAGATCCTCCAATGTCTCTGCCTGCAGTTCAAAGATGATTTCTACTAATTTATGATCCAGAAATAAGTATACTTTAGCAGGCATGGGAGATTGGTGTTTGTCCGGAGGGGGGGGGGGGGGGGGGGGGGGGGGGGGGGGGGGGGGGGGGGGGGGGATTACATTTTTTGGAATGGTTCCTACTGTTAACTATAACAGTCCACTATACATATGTACTCATCAGGCTTATCTAAGACGATGATAGGCCTGTATATAGTGTTCTGCTGAAACAAAATTATTTAAAATGATGACCCAAAGGGTCATTTTACGAATTAAGACTCCATTCCAAGCTTATTAGCTTTAAAAAGACTAATTTTAATTACCTCAATTTCCGTGCGCAGCCCGGGCGTAAAACCGGAAAGCTTTTATGTGAAAATATGAGAAATAAAAAATTTTAGAGTTAAAATTTGGTTTTAGTTGACTTTGGTCAACATTTTGAGTAAAAGGACCCGGAATTGGGTTCCGACGATCCCGGGAGGTCCACGGTAAAATATGGGACTTGGTTGTATGCCCAGAATTGAGTTCCGAGGTCCCTAGCCTTAGCAAACAATTTTTGAATTACAGGAAATACTGAAATGAAATTATGTTTGAAATTGTTGGTATCGAGACCGTAGTTTGGTATGATATTTAAGTCTTATCTGTGAAATTTGATGAGAATCGGAGTTAATTTGACGTGATTCGGACGTCCGGTTGAAAAGTTAGAAAATTTGAGCGTTCTTGAGAAAATCATGAGTTTTAAGGTTAAATTTGTAGTTTTTGATGTTATTTTGATTATTTGATCGCACGAGCAAGTCCGTAAGATGTTTTTGGACTTGCGTGCATGTTTGGTTTGGAGCCCCGGGGGCTCGGGGGAGTTTCGGGTAGGCTACGGAGTGTTTATACTTAGAAAAGTTTTGCACACCTGGGCCAGCCTCAGATCTCGCAAATGCGAGATTCTGGCCGCAAATGCGAACTTCCCATATATCGCAAATGCGACAATTTCATCGCATTTGCGATGGCTGCTAAAATTCGAAGGGTTCGCAATTGCAAACCCCTTATCGCAAATGCGATAACCGCAGCCTGTTAAAACAGATTTTAGACGGGTTTCATCTCTTTTTCAATTCTTCCAAACCCTAAACCTCCATAGACGATTTTCCAAAGACCCAAACTTCTCTAAATCATTGGTAAGTGATCTTTAACTAATTTCTTTCATTCCTTAACAACTTTTAACAAGATTTCAACCTAGAATCTAGTGTTTTCATGGTGAAAATTGGGATTTTTGGGTAGAACTTAGGGATTTCAAAATTTGGGAATTTAGACCTCGAATTGAGGTCGGATTCCAAAACCAATTGTATATCTGGACTCGGGGGAGAATGGGTAAACGGGTTTTGGTCCGAACCTCGAGTTTAAACCAAGCGGGCCCGGGGTCGATTTTCATATTTTATTGGAAAAACTTAGGAAAACCATGACTTTGCATTAAAGTTAGCACCTTTAGCATTAATTAATGATGTTAAACTAAGGCTGGCAGGTGGGCCGGGACAGACCCGGGCTAGCGGGCTAAACGGGTCGGCCCGTCGGGGGTCCGGGCTTGGGGGCTTTAGGCTCGTGGGGGGGCGGTTCTTCATTTTGGACCCGTGAGCCGGGGCCCGGTCCCGGCTAAGGGTGGCCAAACGGGCTAAGTGGGCAGGGCTAAGCGGGCCCGAGCCAAACGGGCTATACGGGTGGAACTGGCCCCCCACGGGCCTAAGCCCACATGGGGCCGGGCTAAGCGGGCCAAACAGGCCTAAACGGGCCCGGGCTATTTTTGTTTAAAATTTTTTATGTAAGGCAATTTCTTGTAAATCTTTGTGATATAAATATTGTAATTCATATTTAAACACAAAAAATAGTAAGTTTCTTCAAATTAATAATAATATTACTTCAAACTTGCACTAAATGGCATAATAAATTAATAGTACATCAAATTAATTTAACAAACTACAACATTAAGCATAATACGTCTAATTAAATTAAAATAACAAAGTTTGAATTAAACTTAAAATAATAGATACAAATGTTCTGAGGACGCGCTTGACAATACTTGATTATATGCCTCTTTAAAGAGCCTGTGCTAGGGCTGTGCACGGATCGGATTGGATCGGATTTAGCACATTTCGGATTCAGATTTCGGATTTCGGATTCTAGAAAATGCAATCCGAATCCGATCCGAATTATATCGGATTCGGATTTCGGATCGTAAATGCCTCAATGTTGCAAACTAATATGTATATTTTCTTTGTAAAAGAGGCAATGCATTAAGAAAAATTCATGTTTATACAATTATGAGAGTACTATGGTGCCAATATAGCTAACTCTAGCAATTGTAAAGGTAATAACTTGGAGAAAGATGTAAAGAAAATACTGACTATCCGAAATTAAAGTGTAGTATTTATACATTGCCTAATAATTTCGGATTTCGGGTCGGATCGGATTAAAATATACCAATCCGAATCCGATCCGAAATCCGAAATTTATATAAACACAATCCGAAATCCGAAATTGAATGGATCGGTTCGGATTTCGGATATCCGATCCAAATGAACAGCCCTAGCTTGTGCCCTCCACCTTTCGCCGAGTGAAGACAAAACCACAGTGCTTGCACGATATCGTGTAAGTTTCTTCTACCAAATTATAGTGTTCCCGAATAAATGGGACAAATGGGGTAATTTTAGAACCACCGGGCATGATTTAACTTGAATTAAGAATTTGAGTAGAGAGAGATTGATGATTTTGTGAGTAAAAATGAAAGAATGAGGGGGTATTTATAGTTGAGAATAGGGAAAAAGTGTAATTATAAAAAGTTTGGGGTTAAAACAAAGTTTGGGGGCCAAATGGCTATTTTTTAAACATGCCAAACGGCTAGTTTTTAAAATATAGCCGTTGGCTATTTAATTTTTTTT
>ML256308.1:0-14779 GCA_005239495.1 Nicotiana undulata | reverse complement strand
GCTTAAAAATCAGTTTCGCAACTCAATAGTCGCCTAAATAGGAACCATGTTCCAAAGTTTCCATCTTTTTATTCCAAAACCCGTGAAAGGGTGCATAGTCCGGGGTTTCATACCCTCAGGACAGGATTTAAAGACATTACTTACCTCAAAACTAGCCCGAAAACTATTCCGCAATGCGCTTGCCTCTCGAATCAACCTCTGAAGGCTCCAAATCTACCAAGTTCAGATTTTTATCATCAATATGGGCTTAAGGAACAATTTCCAATCGAAAGATATCAATTTTACTCAAAAATCCGAATTCGGTCAAAACCCGACCCCTGGGCCCGTGTCCCAAAACTCAGATATCTTTACAGAAAAGTGTTCTTCATCTTCCCACGAGTCCGTACNAACACTTACCTCTATGAAGAACAAGAATTTCCCTCTTCAAAATCGCCCCCAAGAGCTCTTTTCCGTACAACAATGGTGAAAAAGAGGGTTTAAGTCGCGGAGGAAATATTTAAATACTGTCCAGGTCAATACTCAGTGCGATCGCAGCCCCTCAGGTGCGATGGCACTGAACAAATTTCACCTGCCCTATTTTACTCAGTGCGATCGCAGCCCCTCAGGTGCGACAGCACTGAACAATTTTCCGACAGCCTTCTCCAACTCTTCCGTATAGCCTCTAGTATAATGGTCATAACTTTTTTTACAAAACTCCAAATTATAATTGGCTTAACTTTCTGAAAACTAGACATCAAGAGCTAAAACTTTCATTTTTGGATCATCTTCAAATACCTTATAGATTGTGAGTTATAAGCTTCCAAAGTCGGGATAGTGCAACAGAGAATGTACTCTGTGCGATCGCGGGAAGCCTTGTGCGATCGCACAACACAATTAGATTTTTCCAAATTTCCTCTGTGCTAACGCATCCAAATCAGTGCTATCGCACTGTACACCCCTGAAGCCAAAAACCAGCAACTAGAAATGGCCCGAAACCACCCCGAAACTCACCCGAGACCCTCGAGACCTCAACTAAAACATACCAACACATCCCATAATATCACACAAACTTAGTCGAGCCTTCGAATCACCAAAAACAACGCAAAAACACTAAATCACATCGAATTCAAGCCTATGAACTTTGAAATTTCTAAATTCTACCAACGATGCCGAAACTATCCAAAACACATCCGATTGACCTGAAATTTTGCACACATATCCAAAATGACATTACGAACCTGTTCCAACTTCCGGAATTCCATTCCGACCCCGATAGCCTATTTTCCATTGCCGACCGGAAATCGCCAAAAACTAACTTTCGCCAATTCAAGCCTAATTCTACATCGGACATCACAAAATTATTCTGAACACACTCCTAAGTCCCAAATCACCTAACGAAGCTATCCGAGCCATAAAATCCGCATTCCGAGGTTGTTTACCAATAAGTCAACTCTTAGTTGACTTTTCTCATTTTAAGGTTATTCTTAAGGACTAAGTGACTGAATTCTCATTTAACCATTTCCATTTCAAGCCTATCAACTCTAACACATCAATAATGGAATAACCACTCCATGAAAAGGCAATAACAACAATAATAATGCAGGTTCTACGTAACGACAGACCGGGTCGTTACATTGTCCTGAACTATGAAAGTTTTTTATGAATAAACAAAATTTGTGTGATAAGGGTGGATAATTGATTGCGATATTGTGAATAGGTGGGATCGGATTGCACGCCGCAACAAGACCATAATAAGGGAGAATATGCATGTTTTACTGTTTATAAAATAAAGGCTGAAATACTCATTGTTTTATTGTCATTATTTCATATTCTGCTTTTACTGTTATTTAAAGTGAAACTTGTTTTGTTGATAATTGTCGAGACATAAATATTGTTAAAGGCTTTGACTTGAAAGGCGGTGATAAGGGGACTGTGATAAGGGTGGATAATTGATTGTGATACGGATGAATAAATTGATCGTGATACAGGTGAATAAGTTGATATGATATGTCTGGGGGGATCGGGTTGCACGCCGCAACAAGGAGCAATAAGGGAGGACAATTATATTTTTATTGATTTTCAAAGAAATGCCAAGATTTGAAAACTACTATTTTATATTACTATTTTTCATATTTTGGCACTACATTTATTTAAAGTTAAAGTTTGGAAACTTGAAAATTATTTGAGAGTCTGTGATAGCTGAGGCTTTGAAAAGGCGGCTGAGTTATTTCATTGTTGTTGCAGTACTTAATTATCTGTTTCGATTTCCTTCTTGCTTTATAATTATTGTCTCAGTTATATTTTTCTTGTTCGTGTAGGATTGTTTTACTGCGTTATTGTATATATTATTGTCACATGTTATATGTTGGTAATGATCTGTCGTAGCCTCGTCACTACTTCGTCGAGGTTAGGCTCGGCACTTACTCAGTATATGGGGTCGGTTGTACTGATACTACACTCTGCACTCTTTTGTGCAGATCCAGGTACCGACCAACAGTAGGGATATTTAGAACATCTATTTATTTTTCGGAGATACGAGGTATATCTGCCGACGTTTGCAGATCCTGAGAGTCTTCTCTTAATTCGTAGAGACAGTTTTTATATTTTTCAAAACAATTATATTATTTCTTTCAGCCCATTATTTGTAGTATTCTTTAATAGTTCGTGAATTGTGACAACAGACCCTTGGTAGTCTTAGGTTATTTATATACTTAGTTCATGGTTTATTTTACTTAATTGCTTCTTCTTTTATATTTGGAGTATCTCATTGGAAATCATTTAAATTAAGTTACTTTTAATTTATTTATTTATGCTTAAGTAAATAATCAAAGGAAATTAGTTAATCGAATTCTAACATTGGCTTGCCTAGCAAGTGTGGTGTTAGGCGTCATCACGATCCCTAAGGTTGGGAATTTGGGTCGTAGCATTTTTTTATATCATCTCAAACCTCCTTTTAGAGGTGAGTGTGGTATATTCACTACCACTAGCACGTTCATATTCTTCCAAAAATGAATATGTATTCATAAATCAGATGTTGTCACATTGTCATCATGAATGGACCATAATCATCTATATGTGCTTTACAAAATCTCATGTCAAATCGATGACAAATATTACTTTCAAAGAGTGAAAGATTATTTTGAGAATTCTTATTATTCTCATTATCACAAATATGACGATTATAATTTCGTCTATTGCCACGTCCACATCCATTGATACCTTCATGGTAATAATTTATCTTCTTTCAGACTTATCACATATTGCTATCACATTCTCTTAAGGGGAATGAGAATGAAGCAAATTCAATGGGACGGGTTTCCACTTTTTTTTGTCCACAATCATACATGAATTTGATCATGACAAGGCATAGAAATTTTACTACTTTGGTGGTTATAATTTCTTGCAAACTCTATAGGAGTTATAATCAAAGTTTATTATCTTTGCTTGCATTTAAAATCAAGTTATAGAATTTCAAGAATTTAAAAAGAGAAAAATAAAGTAAAATACTTACCTTAAATCAGGAATTTAATCATGAAAGAAGTTCATGGAGAATTGACAATCATTATGCTCAATCTAGCTTCTACTCAATTGGTTAGAGTCTCGTGCTGATAACGTGTTATGAAACTATAAAAGAACAAGAACAATATTGCAGAGAAAGAGAGAGAGGAAATTCTTATTAAATTTGGGGATGATTTACAATGGAGTAAGACCTCTCTATTTATAGGGAAAGAGTAACTTAGCCATCAAGTAACAAACCCTAAAAGCTCTCTATAATATAGATATTCACCATAAATAAAATTTTATTTATAACAAAAAAACAATTATTCATAATGCAGTATTGATCAAAAAGGAGAATTTTATTAATCAAATATATTGATTAAAAGCTAGAGGAAGGAAGGGGGGAAATCTTTTTCAAAAGTTAGGCCAAAATTAATTAAACACTGCAAGAAAATCAAATAATTGTGGGTTGAAGAGGGGACATGCATATCCCCTTGAGACTCACATACCTTGATTTGTTTAAGAAAAAGGTAATCATGATTTGCTCTGCAATTAGAATCTAATCTCTTACATGCATTCTAAACACTAATTAGAATAAGCATGTTTAAAGAGTTCCAAGATGTCGGAATCAAGTTTAGTCTATGAATCTGCCATGGGACATTTGTTAATTAAAAACTATTTTATTATTAGTCTTTTTGGACTTTCTAGAAGCATGTCATCCCGTTGATTGTTCAGATAGTCACTCATCTAATAAAAATTATGTAAGAAATTTATTTTATTTTATTTTAACAGAAAAGTCACTATAATTTTGTTATTTCACACAGAAAATTACCTTTTTTAAAGAGAAAAGTCACTTTTTTTGTTGTTGTTATTTCAGACATAAAGTCACTCTTATAAACAAGTGATATTTTCGATTACTTTATCTGACTTGGCACTTTTGGTTTATGCCAAAATCACAAAAAGATAGAAAAAAAAAACCATTACTCAACTCTCAATATCCTCCCCCACCCCCAACCAAAAACCCCTAGTAATTTTGATTAGTTAAGAGGTTGGAATTTTTTCTTGAGTTTGGATAAAATGCAAAGTTCCTAAATCCTAATAACACAAAGAATAAGGAAGATATATTACTAATTTGGTCCTCTAACAACTCAGTTTACATAATGTAGCCCTTAAAACTTTTGTATTGAGCTCATTGATCCCCAGATTATTACATTTATCATCAAATTTATCTGCGACACTTTAGAAAGTTGAAAATGACAACAAAATGTTATTGAAAAAGACTGAGAAAATTAAACAGATAAAAGAGACCCTTTTTATTCCTTGTTTACTGCAAAATTTACTAAACTTTGGTCCTTCTGGTATCCAAATTAACTCTTAATGTTGAATTAGTATGTCCACTTTGATCCTTCTACCAACTCATACCAGCTTAGTGAATCTTTAACTGGTTACAACAAATATACCAAGCAAGACTAGTTAAGCACTTTGCCCCCATACTTTGAGGATAATCTTTTTTTTTTTTTTTTTAACCATGTAATATATTAAAAATAGGTCCTTAAATCTATTCAAATAACTCGTCTAGTAGCCAGTGGCCACCATTGTTTTTAACAGAAAATCCATTGTATCTAACAAAACAATTAATAAAAATAAAAAGCAGAACATTTAAAATATTCATACGGCCAACCCTAACTGGTTAATTGAGATCGAGAAATATTTGATTGGTTGATCGACGCTTTTAACAAAATAGTTCATTCAAAATTTCACAACATAATTTCCGAGTATAGTAAATTAAGATGAACAAAAATTACTTCGGCCTATGTTTTTATTTAATGTAGTGGTACTTGACTGAATATGAAGGTTAAAAAATAAAAAATACTTTTTAAATTTGTGGTCTTAAATATATCATAAAATTTATATGACTATAAAATCATGTCATAGAGATAAAATAAAATATTTAATATAAAAAACTATTATTTTAGAAATATACGAAAATATGCGCACAAAATGACATAAAGGAAATATATGTTTGCAATATTTAAAAGAGGAGAAAATTAAAAAGGAAAAAAAAAAAGGTTAGGTGGAAAGGAGACATAATGGCCTCCATGTTTTAGAAATTCATGGCTTCACACTCCTGACATTATCAGTAGTTTCAAAAAGGGACCAATACTCTTTTGAATCTCTCTTGAAAACTCCAAACTCTTTAAATCTTTCTTCTAATTCTCCTTTTTTCCTTTTGGAAATATCAACCTTTATATCCTACCTTTTCTTCCCATTGGGCCAAACTACCTATTTAGTTTAGAAAATTAGCATGCACCTTAACACAGCAATGACGACATGTTTATGTCAGCAACAGTGCATCATATTTCTTTTAATTATTACTCTCTCCTGAGATAACTTATACCTTATAAAAAGTGAAATAATTAATACCGGTATAATTCATACCTTCTTCTTAGAAATTATGCAATTATCATTCTTAATACAACATACCAAATAATGAATAAACAACAATCTCAGCATAATTTATCCCAATATAATTTATACCGGCATAATTTATATCGGTATAAATCGTATTCCAACCAAACGACCTATTAAAGGTGGAAAAATTCTACCTTTTCTACTACGTGATCAAAGTATTAGGGTTTATCCTAATATCTAATAAATTTAAAATTAAGCTTATGTACACTATCAGGATGTCCGCCTAAAGAAATTTTACACTATCGATTAACTAACAGCAGTATATTACTTATTATTTTTTACCTTCTCAACAATAATAGATTTATCTATATTTTTTTTAAGTAATGCGAAATGTGTCAATATCTTTTGTATCGTTATCAAAGAAATCCTCTTTCCCTTTAAAATAAAACTGGTGAAGTATTACTTTAAACTTAAATTCATAAATTTATCATATAGCCGCATGCAGCAAGTTAGGAGGAATATTAATAACAAATCATCTTATATTTATTAATTAGACAATTGGAGGTCAAATTTATGATTACTATCTTAATCGACTTGTTTTAATTGTATTAACTATCAGTCATAATATTGGTGAAAGGAAAGAAAATGGCAGTAAATCCAAAAACTATAGTAACATTTAATGCAGAAATTGTGTGGGGTAGCTATTTTTTAAAGTGATATTTACTTTTTATTCATCATTCTTTTGCGGAGCAAAAGTAGCCACTAATCTATTAAAATTAATATGAAAAGACAATATTACCCTTTCCTTCCCAAACGAAAATACGCTATTTTCAGATTCTTTCTTTATATCACATGAACTCTTCTACTTCCTTTTTCACTTTCTTTCTTCCATTCATGTTCGTTCAATAGAACACAATTTGTCACAATTAATAGTCAAAAGTTGCACTTTGTTTAGGCACCATATTCCAGAGTTATTACTTAATTAGAACTCAATTTATTTATTTTTCTCCCAACAGTTGCACGTAAACTCATCTTCTTTGTTTACAAATTGAAATTCCTATAAGACACTTTCGCCATATATGTTATTTTATATTTAGTCCTTAACTTAGAGTTACAAACATAGAAATTAAGGATAGGTAGTCCTGAACTTCGAGTTCCAAGTTCAAAAGTTAAGGACATATAGTCCTGAACTTAGAGTTACAAGTTCAAAAGTTAAGGACAGGTAAGCCTAAATTAACTTAGAGTTCCAAGTTCAAAAGTTAAGGACATGTAGTCCTGAACTTAGAGTTACAAGTTCAAAAGTTAAGGACAGGTAAGCCTAAATTAACTTAGAGTTCCAAGTTCAAAAGTTAAGGACATGTAGTCCTGAACTTAGAGTTACAAGTTCAAAAGTTAAGGACATGTATTCCTGAAGTCCTGAACTTAGAGTTACAAGTTCAATAGTTAAGGACATGTAGTCCTGAAGTCCTGAAGTCCTGAAGTTAAGTTCAAAAGTTAAGGACACTTGGTCCTGAAATTTATGAGCAGAAGGGTATGTTTTTCGTCGGGACAGGTAAAGTTTATTAAAGCTGTGGCTAAAGAGTTAAGACATTTTAAACAGTGGCTTAAAAGTAAATACATGTGTTATTAGTGGCTAACGTGCACTTCCCCTATCCAATTCCAATATAAGCAAAATTAGTATACCTTGCATGTACTTGAAAGAAATCAAGAATACGATCCACCACACGAAAGGTTACGGTGATCGTAAATAGCCCTACATTCTTAATAAGAGCTTTCAGATTTGAGTTTTGGAAGAAGTCGCTTTTATAGGGAATGCTCCCAATTTGAATTTTTCAGCACAAATCTGGATTTATCGGGATCCAAAGCTTGTACGGAGACTCAATCAAGAAAAAAAGAGAAGAAAATATTGTAAGTATTATTTATACTTGATAATGCAAAGTCAAAGATTTCGTTGTGGTCTCTTTTTCTTCTTTACTATTTTGTATTTTGAGAAAGACAAAGTGTCACTCATTGATTGTGGAAGTCTTTTCTTTCTCTTTATATTGAATTTCTCTTTGTTGGGCTTGTAAAGAGCTAGTAAAAGGGAGTGGTTCCGGCACATGAGAAATTGGACTTGAAGGGAAAATAGGTCGATTTACTCCCCCCTGTGTGCAAGATATACGTGAGGCCTAATCCGAATCTTTCTTGCAAATTCCAAACTTCCAGCCACGATACACGTGTTTAGAGGTGTTGTACGATTTGCACCCAGTCGGGCCGGAAACTCTTTCAAGACAGTGGCTTGCCACGACACAGTATTTTTCGATATGTTATTCTTGTTTCCATCTTGTTCTTTGTCAATATTATCTACTCATTTTTCTTACAATTTGAAAGTGAATTCGACATATAATATTGACTAATGGCTACCACTTTGAACAAAACAATTCTTGATCTGTCAAAGCTTGAGCCTTTAGATGGAAACAATTATAAGCGTTGGTCTCAGAAACCTTTAATTTTCTTTGAACAATTAGAAGTGGATTGCATTTTGTTTAACGAATAACCTTTTGATGTTGTTGCTGATAGTTCTAATGCTTCTATTATTGTTGAGGATGATGATGCTATTAAGAAGAAATTTGAAAAGGATAATGAAATTGTTCGAGGGAATTTGCTTAACCATATGACTAACCCTCTCTTTGATTTGTTTATAAATTATAAATCTGCTAAAGTCATATGGGACAATTTGGAGAAAAAATATGGTGCAGATGACGCGGGAAAAAAGAAGTATGTGATTGGAAAATGGATCAAGTTTCAGATGGTTGATGATAAGCCGATCATGGAGGAGGTTCACAAGTATGAGAACTTAACTAGTGATGTTTTGAACGAAGGCATGGAGATGTGTGAGATTATTCATGCTAATTTTATGCTTGAAATATTTCCACCTTCTTGGAGTGATTTTAGAAATCAACTGAAACATAAAAAGAAAAACGTAACTCTTCAACAACTGATCAGTCACATGAGGATTGAGGAAGCAAACTGTCTCAAAGATGAGGAGTTTGAACGGCTTAAGGATAAGATGAAATCTCTCTCTCTCTCTCTCTCTCTCTTAATTCTTCTAAGATAACCTTTTGGAATCTTCTAGTTAAAGGAAAACAGAAGAAAGTCCAGAAGAAAGGACATGTGAAGAAGCATAATTACTTCAATAAGCCGGGGGGCTATATTCAAAAGTCGAAAGAACCTTTGTATGTCTGCGATGAAATTATTCACAAGGCTTTTCAGTGCAGCCAAAGACAATGACAAAGCTCAAAGAATGGAGGAAACTCCAGTTCAAGCTAACCATGCTTAGGGTGGTGAGGGAATTAATGGTTCTTTGAGCAGGATGACTAACAAGACTGACTAGATACTGGACACATGCGCTTCAAATAACCTTTGCACCAACAAGGAGTTGTTTCACGACTTGAGGAATCTGCTGATGGCGAATGTGTCTACATGGGTAACTCCAGTACATATGGAGTTATCGGTAAAGGAAAAATTCCCCTTTAGTTAACTTCTGGAAAACCTTAGCTTTGAACAATGTTCTGTATGTACCCTTCATTCGTAGAAACTTAGTTTCTGGTGCGCTTCTCAACAAAGTATGTCTTAAATTGTTTTTGAATCTAATAAAATTATTATTTCTTGTGGGGGAGACTTTGTTGGGAAGGGTTACCTTAGTGGGGGTTTATTTGTACTGAACATTTATAAGTAGGGATTTTGACCTCTTATTTATTCTCTTTTACTTATGTTTTAAGTCAAAAATGCTTAAAGGTATTCCCGAAAACTAATGAAATATGCTTGCTTACAGGAATATTGCAATATGAGCCAAAGGAATCAATATCAACTCATAAAAGAGTCAAAAGTTGAATACAATCCAAAACAGGGCAAAGAGGTCAATTGTGCGGACCGCATAATTCTAGTGCGGCCACAGAAGAAAGTTCAGAGATTGGAATTTGTGCAACTCAAGAAATGAGAACCGCACAAATATTGTGTCGTCGCAAAAGCATTTGCGCAGCCACACTGAATATTATTCTGACTGCAATAGATGAGATTCAGAGTGTTGGTATTTTGGCAAAATAAAGGAGTGCGGAACGCACCAAAATATTGCGGCCGCATAATGTCAAGTGCAGTGGCATACACAATTGTGCGGTCCGCAATAATGAAGATTCAGAGAGCTGGTTCAAGTCCAAAGTGAAGAAGTGCGGACCACATCATTTTTATGTGGCCACATACTCAAGTGCGCGGCCGCACTCAGAATTTGTGAGGTCCGCAAAAGCCCCACAAAAGCCAGAGCTCCAGTTCAAGAAATGCGGACCGCACCATAATTATGCGGTCGCAGAAGCAAGTGCGCGGCCGCATCCAAAATTATGCGGCCGCACAACCTCCGCGGGGGAATTTTTATCAGATATTTTTAGCCCAATATAAATAGAACGTTTTGTCATTTTCTGGTTAAGTTATGTTTTAGGGAAGCACATGTGTCGTCTTACTTTACTGCTTTTGACAATTTTGTACTAGATTTGTCTTTAAACACTATATTTTATTCCCATAATATAATATTATGGATTTTATCTTCAATTCTTCTTTAATTTTTGTCATTTTAATGAGTAGCTAAACTCATAGCTAGGGTTGTGACCCACCCCTGTGGGTATTTAATGGGTGTTTGATTTAGAGCTTTTTTGTGAATGGGTTATTGATATTTAGCCTAGTTCATGCTAGAACTCGAGAATTAATGGTTGCAAATATTGATTGCCTAAATAACTTAGTCTCTACCTGATAAGGAGGGACTAAGTCTAGGAAAACTTGGCTAACAAGGAATTGGGGTGAACTCAAGAAATTGATAGCCCCAATTAAAGGGTTAAACCTAGAGATAGTAATATCCGACTTGAGCTAATATCAATTGCTTTGTGTAAATACCAATTTGGACTTGAGAAAGACAAATTGGGCAAAATCACTCAAACTACCGAGAGGTATAGAGTGAGTACACGTGTGTGACAGCTATATCAAAACCCAAACTAATCAAGATTGCCCTAGAATTTACAACATGTTTGATAACCACCTAGGTAGAAGTGACGACCCTAGTCCTTTAAATATTTGAAAAACCCAAAACCCAAATATTGTCCTTAGTTTTATTAATTGCAACCAATAGAGTAAAATAGAAGTAGAACACCAATCAATTTGTGGAAGTCCAATTAGAGCAAAAAATTACAACTCACATAGATATGAACCTAATACCCATTTGTTAACTCCCTTGTGGATAAGATTCCGACCTTAGTTGGGTATTATTATTGCAGCAACTGCCTCGTTACTCAATAGTAATGTGGATTTGGCCGCGATCAATTTTTGGCGTCGTTGCCGGGGAGTTAACGGATTTTAGCTATATATCTAAGTATTTGTGTGTTTTGTCTTTCTTTCCTTCCGTGTTACTAATTTTATTTATGAATAGCTTTTAGATACGAAATGGATCTTAACAACAAGCCTCTCGGAAATATACCGTTGGGGGAGGAGTTAGATGATGAGCAAGTGGATGTGGTTCATCTCGAGCCTCAAGCAAACAGGAGAGGCCGACAGCCTCATGATAATATCCCAAACCCTCCCTCACCTCCACCAAGAGCAGCACACCGGGTGTTGCCCAATGAAGGCTATGCAAGTGCAATAGTCCCGCCCAGGATAAGGGAAGGGAACTTCAAGATAACCAATATGATGCTTACACTACTTGAGCAGCGGGGTTTCTTCACCGGAGCTCCACACCAAATTGTCTACAAGCATCTCAAGGGTTATGTTGATACGTGTTGGGGGAGCAAGAAAAGGAATGTCTCCGAGGATGCATTGAGGTTAATGCTATTTCCCTTTCTCTACGAGGAAAGGCTTTGGACTGGTTAGAGAGATTGCCCACCCATTCCATCCACACTTGGGATAAGTTGGCCGAAAAGTTCATTGTCATATTCTTCTTTCCAGAGCACATGGCTGCGCTAAGGGATGAAATTCTAGCTTTCAAACAAGAGCCCAATGAGCCATTTCAAGAGATTTGGGAAAGATATCGTACTATGGTCAAGGAGTGCCGAATAACGATATGACCAAGGCCATTATCCAACAGACCTTCTACAGGGGGATAAACACAACGAATCAATGTGTGGTAAATCAACTCACCAGGGGTAACTTCATGAAAACGCCTTATGCTGAAGCCTGTGAAATCTTGGATGAGATGGCGGATACCTCTTCGATGTGGGAAGTAGAGCCAATGTTCCTCAGGGTGACCCAAATGTTATTCACCTACAAAAGGAGATACATGATCATCGGCAAGCTATTGCGGAGTTGACAACCACCATGAACCAACAAGGCTCAACTTCAACAGGTTCAAGGGACAAAACAGGTGAATTCTATGGAAATGGTAGGGTGAACATGATGGTAAACAAGAGAAGGCAACGAGGTCAACAAGTACAAAACCATCCGGAGCAATTTGAGCAAAGTAATAATGGGTATAGTCAAAATGATGCATATGATGAGCAAGATGAAGAGGTTCAATATGTCAACAATTATCAATGTCAATGAAGAAATGCTCCAAATCAACAACAATGGAGATCACAAGGCAACCAAGGAAATTGGAACAACCAAAGTCACCAAGGAAATTGGAACAACCAAAGTCACCAAGAAAATTGGAATGGTGGCAAAAACAACAACCAAGGAAATTGGAGGAACAATAACCAAGTCAACTGGGGGAACAACAACAATAAAAAATATTGGGGTAATCAAAGCAATTGGGGAGGAAATAATCAAGGCAATTGGGGTGGCAACAATCAAAGTAATTGGGGAGGCAACAATAATCAAGGAGGTTAGAGCAATAGCAATCAAGGAAATCGGGGTTCGGGCTTTCAAAGGCCCCTGATGTATCAACAATCGCACAACCCGCCTCCATATCCGTCGCAAGGTCCTAGTTCTTCCAATAGTGAAATGGGACGGATTGAGAATATATTTAAGCAAATGATGGAGAAAAACGCCAACTCTGATGCCCAATTAGCCTCCCACAACACTTCTATCCGCAACTTGGAGGTTCAACTTGGACAAATTTCTCAAGCTTTGAATACTCGCCCTAAGGGAGAACTACCAAGTGACACGGTGGTGAACTCAAAAGGTGGGAACAATACGGGGCATGCAGTGGCCATGACAACAAGAAGTGGGAGAGATGGAGTTTCTAGTACCTCAACTCAAAGAAGAAATGTGGATGAAGATGTATTGGTTCAAGATTATGATGTGCCAAGCAATGATGTGCAAGTTATTGAATAGCTGCGGATAGACATTGATGAATGTTTGGAGGAGACACAAGATGATGTAAACCCGTTTAGGGAGCATATAATAGACATACCAGATCCGGTAGTGCCGAAGGCCAAGGATCCCTTGCCAAGGCCTCCTCCTCCATATCCTCAAAGACTTGCAAAGCAAAACAAGGAGAATCAATTCTAGAAATTCATTGATATGATTAAAATTTTGTCCATAAATGTGCCGTTGGTTAAAGCCTTAGAAAAAATATCGGGATATGCCAAGTTCATGAAGGATTTGGTAACAAAGAAGAGATTAATGAATTGTAAAATGATCAAAATGACACATCAAGTGAGTTCCATTGTATATTACATGGCTCCAAAGTTGGAAGACCCCGGTGCTTTTACAATCTCGGGCACTATTGGGAGTGTCGATTTCGCCAAAGCTTTATGTGACTTGGGGCCAAGAATTAACTTGATGCCCTATTATGTGTTCAAAATGTTGGGGATTGGGTAACCAAGACCCACATCCATGAGGTTGCAAATGGCGGACCGGACAATGAAGAGGCCACTGGGGATAATTGATGATGTGTTAGTTCGGGTCGACAAGTTCATCCTTCCCGCATATTTTGTGATACTTGACTGTGAGGTTGACTACGAGGTGCCAATCATTTTGGGGAGACCTTTCCTTTCCACAGGGAATGCCTTAGTTGATGTGGAAGCTAGTGAGCTCACCTTTCGGGTGGGCGATGAAAAGGTTGTGTTCCATGTTTGTAAATCAATGAGGCAGCCTAATAGCAACAAAGTGTGTTCGTTCGTGGATCTTGAGACTGAAGTAATTGTTGATGACATAAGTGTTGTGATAAATGTTGAAGACACCTTGGAAGCTGTGTTATTGAATCATGGTAAGAATGAGAAGGAAGGCTTTGTAGAATGTGTCAATGCTTTGCAAGGAATGGGGTCATATACATATGGGCCCCGAAAACTTTCCTTGGATCTCGAAAACCGAAAAGACTCCACAAATAAAGCCTCAATCGAGAAGCCTCCCACATTGGAGTTAAAGCCCATGCCGTCACAAGTATGAGTTTCTAGGCCCTTGTTCCACTTTACATGTTATTCTGTCACGCCCCAAATTCCCGCCCTTTGGGCCGTGACTGCGCCTAACGTTGAACCCGCTAGGCCAGCCAACGTATAACTTGCAATAGCAATTTTTAAATCATTTAAAACCGAGCAAAACGGTAATTCGTCACTTTCAACAAATTCCCAACAAAATCCTGTAAGCATTTTCTTAATAATGATAACGAAAACTTTAAGAATGCGAAGAATAAAGACATGATAAACTTAAATAACGTAAAAACTTCCCACACTAGTAACTCTCAAACTTCACTGGGCCTTCCAAATCCCTTCAATTTGTTTCACAGCAGAGAAATAATGACAATATCTTAGAAAAGCTCAAAATGAAATGATAAGACATCTACAACGAACAATCCCAAATCCGGGGTGTCACAGTCCCACGGACTAACTACTGGAATACTAAATACAAGTCTGGAAATGAAAATACAACATCATCTTGGAAATAAGAAGAAAGACAATGAAACGATAAAGGAGAGAAGCCTCGGGATCCACGAACG
>MDKH01057397.1:0-28962 GCA_005239495.1 Nicotiana undulata | reverse complement strand
ATATATATATATATATATATATATATAATTCGTAAAAATAATGTCAAACCGCTCAACCGTTTTCTACCACAAGGAATCCAGCTAAAACAACCAATACTCTTTCCAGAATAACCACAACAATATCTAACAATAAAATAACAAGCCCAAGTAGTCAGAAATAATAATGGACATAGAATAATTAAGACAAGAATCAATTAAGTTGGGAACGGAAAGGGATCATGCTTAACATGCAAATTGGGTGGTGCATAGATACTCGTCACCTCACCTATACACCACGCCCATGCATTTCACATAGCAAACAAGTGGGGATTCCTATTCCCTCAAGTCAAAGTTAGACCAAACACTTACCTCAATTTCGTAGGCCACTCACAGCTCAATTATAGCTTTGACTTTAGAATCTTGCTCTAACTTGCTTGAATCTAATCATAATTAACTCAATATCATTAATTAAGACTAAAGGAACTAACTTATTGAAAAATATAATTTTTCCTAAGTTTTCTAAAAAAAAGTAAAAACCCGACCCCGGGCCCGCTTGGTCTAAACTCGGGGTTCGGACCAAATTACGTTCACCCGTTCACCCAAATATATAATAAGTTTCGAAATCCGACCTCAATTCGAGGTAAAGATTCGATTTTTACAAAATTCTCTAATTCTACCCTAACCCTCATTTTTTACCAAAAAGGTTTTAGTTTTTGATTTAAAAGTGATGAAAAATAATGGGTAATTGAAATAGTAAAGTTTAAAATTGATTACCTATGATTTGGGGATGATATTTGGTGAAGTAATTCGTTCCTAGGGCTGTGGGGTTCGAAAATTTGAAGAAGAAGAAGTTTGCCCGCTTTATATATATTTTTTTCTGCCAGCTATTCTGCCTTGTTTCTCGTTCCAAACGATCCCGAAACTCGATTTTTATGTTCCCAATGGATTCCTTGTGACATTCTAGTCAAGTTAGGCTTTTGAATCACTCAATTTGACCTTATAATGAAGGATATATGTAGGTTTTAATATTTGCAAATAGTGCAGATTTTTAATACGCCGTCAGGGGCAATTTCGTAATTAATCTGAAATATCTGGCAACCTTAGTAAAATGACCATAACATCCTCATACGATGTCCAAATTTGATGATTCTTTTTGATACGGGTCTGTAATTACGATACGAACGTAATACTTCATTTAAAACAAAAATCGAAGCTCATTTGTTCAATATGATATCATTTATGCTTGAAAAGACGACGTCGAAGCATAAGAAAGAATGAGCGCAACACAACTCAAACCTATTTGAAACTCACCCGAGCCCTCAAGGCTCTAAACCAAATATGCACGCAAGTCTAAAAGCATCATACAAACTTGCTTGTGCGATTAAATCATGAAAATAACATGTAAACCTATGAATTAAACCTCAAAACTCATTATTTTCCTCAAGAATACTTATAGTTCATAACTTTTCAATTGGATGTCCGAATCACGTCAAACGATCTCCGTTTTTCACCAAATTTCACAAGCAAGGCCTAAATATCATAACAAATATGTATCGGGCTTCGGAACCAAAATACGGGCCCAATACCAATGATTTCAAACATTAATTCTTTTTTTTATTTCATAAATATTTCAGCAAAACAATTTCTTTCAAAAATTGATTTCTAAGGCTTGGGACCTCGGAATTCATTTCCGGGAATACGCCCGAGTCCCATATTTTACTGCGGACCTCCCGGGATCATCGAAACACAGATCTGGGTACGTTTACTTAAAATATTGATGAAAGTCAACTATAATCAAAATTTTAACTCTAGAAATTACTATTTCTCATATTTTAACATAAAAGCTTTCCGATTTCATGCCCGTACTACGCACGCAAATTGAGGTATTTAAAATTAGTTTTTTATGGCTAATAAGCCTAGAATTAGGTCTAGATTCTTAAAATGACCTTTAGGTCATCATATTTACTCAAAATGTTGAGCGAAGTCAAACTTGGCCTTAAAAGCCAACCTTAAGGAACTAAGTGTTCCCCATACAATTCTAAACTCCTCCGAATCCCGAACCACCCGTCCCCACAAGTCTTAAATCATTAAAAGCAACTACGGGAAGTATCATTTAGGGGAACGAGGTCCTACAACGCAAAACGACCGGTCGGGTCGTTACATTCTCCACCTCTTAAACAAACGTTCGTCCTCGAACGGGTCTAGGATCATACCTGGGGTGCTGAATAAGTGTGAATATCTGTTCCGCATGTCCTCCTCGGACTCCCAAGTCACCTCCTCGGCTGGTTAGCCCCTCCACTGGACCTTTACGGCAGAAACTCTCTTGGATCTCAACTGGCGATCCTACCTGTCAATAATAGCAACTGGCTCCTCCTCGTAACCCAATCTCTCATCCAACTGAATGGTGTTGAAATCAACCACGTGAGAGAAGTCGGCGTGGTACCTCCGGAGCATGGATACATGAAAGACCGGATGAACTCCTGATAAACTGGGAGGTAAAGCAAGCTCATAAGCAACCTCTCCAACTCGCCTCAATACCTCGAAAGGACATATAAACCTTGGGCTCAACTTGCCCTTCTTCCCGAACCTCATAATACCCTTCATCGGCGAGACTTTCAGCAGGACCCTATCTCTCTCCATAAATGATACATCACGCGCCTTCTGATCTGCGTAACTCTTCTGTCTGGACGGTGCTGTGCGGAGCCTCTCCTAAATCAACTTCACCTTCTCCAAAGAATCCTTCACCAGGTCGGTGCCATATAACTTAGCCTCGCCAGGCTCAAACCACCTGATAGGAGAACGACATCGCCGACCATACAAAGCCTCGAATGGAGCCATCTCGATGCTGGACGGATAGCTATTATTGTAAGCAAACTCGGCCAAAGGCAAGAACTGGTCCCACTGACCCCTGAAGTCAATCACACATGCCCTGAGCATGTCATCCAATATCTGAACTGTACGCTCCGATTGACCATCAGTCTGAGGGTGAAATGCTGTGCTGAGATCTATCTGAGTACCCAACTCACTATGCAATGCTCTCCAGAAGTGCGAGGTGACCTGAGGACCTCGATCTAATATAATGGACACAGGAACACCGTGAAACCAGACTATCTCTCGAATGTATATCTGGGCCAACCTCTTAGAAGTATAAGTAGTAGATATCGGAATGAAATGCGCCGATTTGGTCAACCTATCCACAATGACCCAAACTGCGTCAACCTTCCGCAAAGTCCGAGGTAACCCAACCACGAAGTATAGTGATGCGCTCCCACTTCTACTCAGGAATGGGCATCTGCTAAAGTAGACCTCCTAGCCTCTGGTGCTCATACTTGACCTGCGGCCAATTAAGACATCTAGCCACATACTCCACTATGTCCTTCTTCATCCGCCTCCACCAGTAATGCTGCCTCAAATCACGATACATCTTCGTAGCACCAGGATGAACAAAATACCGTGAATTGTGTGTCTTCTCTAGAATCCTCTCCCTAAGGCCATCAACATTAGGAACACATAAACGGCCCTGAAGTCTCAGAACACCACCCTCGCCAATAGTAACCTCCTTGGCACCACCCTGAACCACTATATCCCGTAGCTCTGCCAAGCACGGATCATCAAACTGCCAGGCCTTAATCTCTCCCAATAACGAAGACTGAGCAACCACATGTGCAAGAACTCGGTGAGGCTCTGAAAGGTCTAATCTCACCAGGCGATTAGCCAAGGACTGAATGTCAAAGGCTAGAGGTCTCTCCTCTGCTGCAATATAAGCCAAACTACCCATACTCTCTGCCTTCCTGCTCAAAGCATCTGCTACCACATTTTCCTTGCCCGGATGATAAAGAATGGTGATGTCATAATCCTTCAGAAACTCAAGCCACCTGCGCTACCTCAAATTAAGATCCATATGCTTGAACAAGTGCTGCAAGCTGCGGTGGTCTGTATAAACCTCACAGGACACCCCATACAAGTAATGCCTCCAAATCTTAAGAGCATGAACGATTGCCGCCAGCTCCAAATCATGCACAGGGTAATTCTTCTCATGAACCTTCAGCTGGCGCGAAGCATAAGCAATGACTCTCCCCTCCTGCATCAACACACACCCCAAGCCGACACGTGAAGCGTCTCAATATACTGTGTACATCCCATAACTGGAAGGCAATACTAGAACTGGTGCTGAGGTCAATGCTGTCTTGAGCTTCTGAAAGCTCGCCTCACACTCGTCGGACCAACGGAATGTGGCATTCTTCTGAGTCAATCTAGTCAATGGGGCTGGAATTGATGAAATGCCCTCCACAAATCGGCGATAATAACCCTCTATACCCAAGAAGCTCTTGATCTCTGTAGCTAAAGTAGGACGTGGCCAACCCTGGACTGCCTCAATCTTCTTAGGATACACCTTGATACCCTCTCCGGATACCACATGTCCCAAGAATGCCACGAAATCCAACCAGAACTCACACTTGGAGAACTTAGATGCTGCTCGTGCTCTCCTAGGCTATGTGAGTAAATCAGAATATCATCAATGAAGACAATGACAAAAGAATCAATATACGGTCTGAACACCCTGTTCATCTAGTCCATAAATGTTGCTGGGGAATTAGTCAAGCCAAAGGACATCACTAGGAACTCATAATGGCCATATCTTGTACGAAAAGCAGTCTTCGGAACATCCGAGTCCCTAATCTTCAACTGACGGTACCACGATCTCAAGTCGATCTTAGAAAACACCAGAGCACCCTGCAACCGGTCAAACAAATCATCGATACGCGGCAATGGATACTTGTTCTTAATTGTGACTTTGTTCAACTGGCGGTAGTCAATACACATCCACATAGACCCATCCTTCTTCTTCACAAATAGCACTGGAGCACCCCCACGACGATACACTCGGTCTAATAAACCCCTTAGCAAACAAATCCTCAAGCTGCTCCTTCAATTCCTTCAACTCCTTCGGAGCCATACAGTACGGGGGAATAGAAATATGGTGAGGGCCTGGAGCTACATCAATACAGAAATCGATATCACGATCCGGAGGCATGCCCGGAAGGTCTGAAGGAAATACATCAGCAAACTCTCGAACCACTGGCACTGAATCAATCATCGTGGACTCGGCGGTGGTGTCCCGCACATAAGCAAGATACACCAGACAACCCTTCTCGACCATATGTCGAGCCTTCAAGAAGGAAATAACCTGACTGGCTGCACTAACTGAGGAACCTCTCCACTCCAGCCTAGGAAACTCGGGCATGGCTAAAGTAACTGTCTTGGCATGGCAATCTAACATGACATGATAGGGAGATAGCCAATCCATGCCTAGAATAACCTCGAAGTCAACCATGTCAAGCAACAGGAGGTCCGCTCTGGTCTCGAACCCACAGAAGGTGACCACACAAGATCGGTGAATCCGGTCTACCACTACAAAATCGCCCACAGGAGTGGACACATAAATAGGAGCACCCAAGGACTCACGAGGAACATATAGGAAATGAGAAAATAAGGCTGAAACATATGAATAGGTGGATCCTGGATCAAATAACACTGATGCCTCTCTACCACAAACTGAAATAATACATGTAATCACGACATCTGAGGCCACTGCATCTCATCGGGCCGGAATAACATATAATCTAGTTGGAGCACCGGACGACTGAGCTCCGCCAGAATAAACAGGAGTTGACTGACCTCCCCTTGACTGGCCTCCACCCCTAGGACGACCCCTGCCGACCTGTCCTCCACCTTTAGGTGGCCGGAACGCTGGTGCTGGACTCATAGGCTGATAACTCTACTGTACTGCCTTGCCCCGAAACCTGGTACAAGTTCTCCTGATATGGCTTGGATACCCGCACTCATAACATCTCATCGGTGGCATGGCCTGCTTCCCTGAAGAAACCATTGATAGTTGGGGGACGGTGAGGACTCTCTGGCATAACACTGAAGTAAGGCCTCACTGGGGCACCACGAGGAGGTGGTGGTGGTGCTGAATATGGGGGCTTGTTGGCCTGGCCCCTGCCGAACTGACCTCTGCCCCTAACTGGAGCACCTCTGAAATCCCCGAAAAATATGTCTCTCTTATTCTGCTGCACCTGCTCTCTGGTCCTCGACCGATAACCCTCGATCCTGCGAGCAATCTCTACTACCAGCCGATAAGGAGTCCCCATCTCCACCTCTCGGGCTATGTTGGCCCTAATGGTTGGATGTAACCCGACTACAAACCTTCGCACTCTCTCAGCCTCTGTAGGAAGTATCATGAGTGCATGACGAGAAAACTCAGAAAATCTAGCCTCGTAATCTGTCACTGACATCGGACCCTGCTCCAACTGCTCAAACTGATATCTCAGCTCCTCCCTCTCAGAGGGTGGAATATACCTGTCCAGGAACAATTGTGTGTACTGCTCCCAAGTGATAGGAGGAGAATCTGCCGGCCTGCCGAGAATATAGGACTGCCACCATCTGCGAGCCCGACCCTCTAACTGGAAGGTAGTGAAGTCCACTCTATGGGAGTCTAATATCCTCATGTTGTGCAGTCTGTCCCTGCACCCGTCAATAAAATCCTGGGCATCCTCGCCTCGCTCACCTCCGAAGACAAGAGGGTGCAATCTAGTCCATCTATCCAATAACTTCTGCGGATCACCGTCTGCAGCTGGTCTGGGCTCAGGTGTTGCTGCTACAGGCTGGGCCTCGCCCACGGGCAATGTACCCGGGGTATGATATACCGTTGCTGCATGAGAATCGCCAAGGGAAGCAGCTCACCGTGAAGTCAAGTCCAAATACAACTCAAGATCGAGCTCCGGCCTGATAACCAGATGCACCAACCTCGGAACCTGTACAATTAAGTATAGAAGCGTAGCATGAGTACATAAACAAATATGTACCCAGTGAGTATCCAGTCTAATCTCGAAGAAGTAGTGACGAGAGGTCGACGTGATACTTACTAGGGTAAGAATAATATAATTTAAATATAGGCTAAAAAGGGATGGCAGTAATGAACAATAATAATAAAGGTAGGAGCATCAAATAGCATTCGATAGTACCCTTACATATCACCTTCCATAGCATAAAAAGTACTTAATTCCCTTTTTTCATAAAATCAACAAATGTAACTACAGGGCTTCCCACCAATTATCAAACATATAATAAGTCGTGAACGTATGGCCAATACGACGTGAAAAGTAAATGTGCACTACCGAGGGTCGAACGGCCCGAACCATAGATGCAACTATCTGCCCCGCTCGCGAATCGAACATGCGACATGGTTAACATAATACTAGGGCTACCCCGCTCGCAAATCATTCATGTGACCCGGGTTCCCGTATAAATACACAATTAACAAGAAATTCAGATAATTTAGCAGGGAACATACTAGCAGAAAAAGGGTCCAAAAATGTCAATTTTGAATCATAACTTCTTAGGCCTTCATATGTGAGGTTCAAGGATATTAGACTACTTAGACCATATGCAAGATCGTAGATATAACACATAAAACATGCTTGTGAGTCCTAATCTACCCGTCAAGGCATAATAGTAGCTACGCACGGACTCTCGTCACTTCGTGCGTGCGTATCCCCCGCAATTAAGTCATATAATCATTTATAAGCACCTACGGGGATAATTCTCTCTTACAAGGTTAGAAAGGAGACTCACCTCGTGTCGACATACTCTTCGGGTCAAGAATGCGCCCGAAACTCCGAACTCATCTCCCAATGATTTGAAACTAGCCAAATGTTGCATAAATACATTAATTTATATTCAAAGGTATGAAATTCCCCTATTTACTTAGTTAATTCAACTTACTTTGAAAAATCTTAAAATACACCCCCGGGCCTACATGCTCGGATTCCGGAAATTTTCGAAGGAAACACTCACCCATAGCCTAAGGATTAATAATATAGAGTTTTCTTATGATTCCATGGCAAATTCCTTGGTAATTCTCCCATTTCCCATAAAACCTAGGTTTTTACTCTAACCCATGATTTTCTACTAATTAATGGGTTAATCTAGTTATGAATTCAAGCATCAAAATAAACTTAAGGTAGGAATTACTCACCTTACAGTAGCTAGGATGATTCCCCTTTTGCATGTTCTAAAATCGCCCAAGGAAGAAGAAGAATGCCAAAAATTAGACCAAGTCCCGTTTTTAAAAGTTCTGCCCAGCTTCCCCCTTCATCGCGAACGCGAAAGGGGCTTTGCACTCGCGAAGGCCAATGGCCCAGGCTCCTGAAGCCCTTCTATGCGAACGCGTAACGAGGCCCACGATCGCGAAGACTAGCCGGTCTAGACCTATGCAAACGCGGTGGGGTTTTTGCGGACGCGAAGAACAACTGGCATGGGACAACCGCTTACACATCGCGAATGCGGGGGCAAGGGTGCGAACACGATGGTCAGAGGCCCAACCCATCGCGAACGCCGGGAAAACTTCGCGAACGCATAGAGCATCCGCGGCCCCTGCCCAACTTCTTCTTCAGAAACGCGGTCGTCCGTCCGCGAACGCGAAGAAGGAAACAAGACCTGGAAATTGCTGGTTTTAGCATATAGCTCCGAGGGGTCCGAAACTCTCCCGAGCCCCTCGGGACCCTGTCCAAATGCACTGGAAGGTCTGAATTTATGATACATACTCACTCGAATTTTCAGAACGTAACAAACAACAACGAAACATAGAATCCGACCTCAAAACCAAATCGAATCAAACTTTGAACTTCAAGTTCTAGAATTCGCTTTCAATGCGCTGAACCTACCTATACTACTCGAAATGACACCAAATTTTGCATGCAAGCCATAAATGACATAACAGAACTATTCCCAGTCTCAGAAGTCTGTTCGTACCTCAATAACACAAAAACACATTCCAAACCAAAATTCTTAAACTTAAGGAATCATATTTCACTATTTGGCGCCGAAACGCTCCCGGGTCATCCAAAACCCATTCCGAACACACGCCCAAGTCCAAAATTATCATATGAAGCTACCGAAATCGTCAAAACTCGATTCCGAGGTCGTTTACCCAAAATGTTGACCGAAGTCAAACTTGTCCAAAAGCCAACCTTAAGGAACTAAGTGTTCCCCATACAATTCTAAAATCCTCCGAATCCCAAACCACCCGTCCCCACAAGTCTTAAATCATTAAAAGCAACTACGGGAAGTCTCATTTAGGGGAATAAAATTCTAAAACGCAAAGCGACCGGTCGGATCGTTACATTATTACTTTGTCATAATGTATTTAAGTTATAAAATTAAAAGTATAGGAAAAAGTGTAAGCTCCAAAAAAATTGATAAGTGATTATCTTAAGTTTAAAATTGACTATCGTTGATTTAATATTTATAACATATAACTTAATACTTTATGGTTAACCACAAAAGAAAAGGAAGAGAAGTAGAGAAGCATACCTAGAAGGGATGATGGATTTATGTGTTTAGATACTTCCAAACGTGATGAATCCTTTTTTAATCCAAATTCTCAAATAACTTAATCTTTTTTCTAAAAAAAAAATTGAATAGAATGGGATAAGAAAAGGAAAATACATTAGCCTAAATTTTAAAAGAGGCTATTCGATAAGAAAAGAAAACTGAATATTAGACACAAATCTTAACCAACTGTGATGACCCTGAAGGTCATCCCGTATATTTTTAGCTAAATCCATGTTCCGAGGTCATGAAAACCTCCTTTCATCTTACCTCGACTTGCGTGCGCATCTCGAACGTGTAGACGGGAAGCTGTTATGTGAAAAACTGATAAAAAAGATAATTTTGTGTTGAAATTTGAATAAAGTTGACTTTGGTCAATATTTTTGGTAAACGGACCTGGACCCGTGATTTGACGATCCCGGAGGGTCTGTAGGAAAATATGGGACTTGGGCGTATGCCCAGAATCAAATTTCGAGGTCCCAAGTTGGAGAAATAAATTTTTAAAAGAAATTATTTTCTGAAAAAATATAAAGGTTTTTGAAGGTGAAATGCTATGTGAAACCTGTGGTATCGGGCATGTATGATGGTTCCGGATCCCGGTACAGGTTCGATATGATTTATATGTGTTGTCTGTAAAGTTTGATAAGAAACGGAATCCATTTGATGTGATTCGGACCTTAAATGGAAAAATTGATGTTTAAAGAGGTTTTGAGAAATTTCATTGATTTTGGGGTTTAATTCGATGTTTAAGATGTTATTTTGGCGATTTGATCACACGAGTAAGTACGTAGGATGTTTTTGAGGTTGTGTACATATTTGGTTTGGAGCCCCGAGGGCTCGGGTGTGTTTCGAGTAGGTTTTCGGGGTGTTTGAACTTAAGAAAACACTACTGGTGCCCGGATGTGCGGTCCTCTCGCAGATGCGGACCCTTATCTGCAAAAGCAGTTCCGCAGGAGCAGATAACCTTCCGCAGGTGCGGCCCCCCTATGGGACTGACCACCTCCGCAGGTGCGATTCATTTCTTGCACCTGCGATAGCGCATGTGCGACCCATGCACCGCAGGTGCGAAAGTAGAGCAGTGATGTTTTTTAAAAACCAACTTCAGACAATTCTTCTTCAACTTTTTCATAAAAATAGAGGACCTAGGGCAATTTTCTCAAGAGATTTTCTTCCCAAATCGTAGGTAAGTGTTCACTAACTGATTTCCTTCAACTTTCTAATGATTTTTATCAATTATCATCAAGAATCCTAGGGTTTTAATGGTAGAAAATTAGGAGTTTGGTTAGAGTTAGGGCTTTTTGATTAATTGGGAATTTGACCTCGTTTTGCGGTCGGATTTCAAAACAAATTATATATTGGGGCTCCCGGGGGAATGGGTGATCGGGTTTTGGTCCGAACCTCGTGTTTTGACCAAGCGGGCCCGGGGTCAATTTTTGGATGTTTGGGAAGAATGCTAGAATACCTATAATTAAGCATTGGAATTGAATATTCTAGCATTTATTGATGTTATTGAGTCGATTATGTCTAGATACAGTTGATTGGGAGTCGGGTTCAAAAGGAAAAGTGGTGCTAGAGGCTTGATTTGATCGTCGAAGTCGAGGTAAGTGTTTGTCCTAACCTTAACTTGAGGGAATACGTGTTAGTCTTATTTGCTACGTGTTTATTCCATGTCCAACGTATAAGTGAGGTGACGAGTACCTATATGTTGTGGTCAAGTATGCCCGTGCGTCGAATATGAGTAATTATGTTATTTTCATTGAGGTTTATTGTGTTATGGATTTAATATCAATTTGGCAGTTATTCATTTGAGGAAAATTCCTGGTTGTGAATACTGTTGAGTATATGATCGGTTGAGTAATATTTTGTTAGATTATACACATGTGTAGGATTGGTTATAGATGTGTCCCTTGCCGAGACGGTATTATTTCTGTTGATTATTTCTTTGCATTTATGATTTCTTATTGTTGATTTTCTTGCCAATCTGTTATTTTATGTAATCTATGCACGAGGGGACATTCCGTGCCATGTTTATGTTATCAATGCACGAGGGGACATTCCGTGCCATGTTTATGTTATCTGTGCACGAGGGGACATTCTGTGCCATGTTTATGTTATCTCTGCACGAGGGGACATTCCGTGCCATGTTTATGTTATCTCTGCACAAGGGGACATTCCGTACCAGGTTTATGTTATCTATGCACGAGGGGACATTTCGTGCCATGATTGTGATGTTTTATGCATGAGGGGACATTTCGTGCCGTGTTGTGATACTTTAGCACGAGGGGACATGCCTTGCCATTTCTTTTCACTTGTTTATTTCATGTTGTTAATCCTCGTTGTTATTTTTGATATTTGATCTGCTGTCTCGTTTTGTCATTTCAGTATTTGCTACCCCTTTTCCCCAGCATTTTTCCCCGTTATTGTGCTTAACTGTTTATTTCTTATTGTTATTTCCTGTTATATTTTATTTAAACAATACAGGTGATATTAAGTGTCCTAGCCTCGTCACTACTTCACCGAGGTTAGGCTCGACACTTACTCAGTACATGGGGTCGGTTGTACTGATTCTACACATGCACTTCTTTATGTTGTGCAGATCCAGGTACCGGGCCCAGTGGACACTGATCGAGGAGGCTTCCTTCAGTCCACTAGGCGAAACTGAGGTAGTCCTGTAGGCGTCCGCAGGCCTTGGCGTCACCTACTATCATACTTCTTTCCTGTCTTTACGTATTTCTGAGATAGTATTACCTTGTTTATTCAGACCTTTATTCGTAGTAATCATAGACAGTCCGTGAAATTGTGACACCAGATTTTGGGAGTTGTTATTAAGGATTTTGTAATACTAGTTACTTAAATTGTTAGCAAGGATTTTGGGAGTTGTTATTAAGGATGTATTCGTAGAGATACGGTCCGGCACGGAGGTTCCAAGCAGGTTACAACTGATTATGATGGAGTCTTGAGGATGAAGGGCCGTATTTTTGTGCCTGATGTTGATGGTATTCGTGAGTTAATATTGAAGGAGGCCCATAGTTCCCGGTATTCCATTCATCCGGGCGCTGCAAGGATGTACTAGGATTTGCGGTAACATTATTGGTATCGGAGGATGAAGAAAGATATTGTGGAATATGTAGCTAGGTGATTGAACTGTCAGCAGGTTAAGTACGAGCACCAGAGACCCGGTGGTTTGACGCAACAGATTGAGCTTCCCGAGTGGAAGTGGGAGCGTATTACCATGGATTTCGTAGTTGGGCTCCCACGAACTCAGAGGATGTTTGATGCGGTGTGGGTCATTGTGGATAGGCTGACCAAGTCAGCACACTTTATTCCTGTACCAGTTTCGTATTCTTCGGAGAGGTTGGCAAAGATCTACATCAGGGAAATTGTTCGCCTGCATGGTGTGCCCGTGTCCATTATTTCTGACCGAGGTACTCAATTTACCTCCCATTTCTGGAGAGTATTTCAGCGTGAGTTGGGCACACTGGTTGAGTCGAGCACAGCGTTTCATCCTCAGACGAACGAACAATCTGAGCGTACTATTCAGATCTTGGAGGATAAGTTATGGGCATGTATCATTCACTTTGGAGGTTCATGGGACCAGTTTTTGCCTTTAGCTGAGTTTGCCTACAACAACAACTACCAGTCGAGCATTCAGATGGCTCGTTATGAGGCGTTGTATGGTAGGCAGTGTCGGTCGCCAGTCGGGTGGTTCGAGCCGGGAGAGGCTAGGTTGTTGGGTTCAGAGTTAGTCCAGGATGCCTTGGATAAGGTGAAGATCATTCAGGATAGACTTCGTACAACTCAGTCCAGGCAGAAGAGTTACGCAGACCGCAGAGTTCATGATTTGGCATTCATGGTTGGAGACCGGGATTGCTTTGGGTGTCGCCCATGAAGTGCGTGATGAGGTTAGGAAAGAAGGGCAAGTTGAGCCCTAGGTACATTGGTCCCTTTGAGATTCTTGAGAAGGTAGGAGAGGTGGCCTACAGACTTGCTTTACCACCGAGTTTATCAGCCGTGCACTCGGTGTTTCATGTATCTATGCTTCGGAAGTATCTTGCCGATCCATCTCATGTGCTAGACTTCAGCAGTGTCCAGTTGGACAAGGACTTGATTTATGAGGAGGAGCCGGTAGCCATATTAGCCCGGCAGGTTCATCAGTTGAGATCGAAGAGTTATCCTTCGGTCCGTGTTCAGTGGAGAGGCCAGCCTATTGAGGCAGCTACCTGGGAGTCCGAGTCCAATATGCGGAGCCGATATCCCCATCTTTTCACAGAGTCAGGTACCTTTTCTATGTTCGTTCAAGGACGAACGTTTGTTTTAGAGGTGGAGATTGTGATCACCCAGAAGGTCATCCCTTGTATTTTTAGCTAAATCTATGTTCCGAAGCCATGAAAGCCTCCTTCCATCTCACCTCAATTTGCGTGCGCAGCCCGGGCGTGTAGCCAGGAAGCTGTTGTGTGAAAACTAATAAAAATGATAATTTTGTGTTGAAATTTAATAAAGTTGACTTTGGTCACAATTTTTGGTAAACAGACCCGGGCCCATGATTTGACGGTCCCCGAGGATCCGTAGGAAAATATGGGACTTTGGCTTATGCCCGGAATCAAATTCCGAGGTCCCAAGTCCGAGAAATGAATTTTTAAAAGAAATTGTTTTCTGAAAAATATAAATTGAAAGTCAAATTCTATGCGAAACCTGTGGTATCGGGCCCGTATGATGGTTCCGAAGCCCGCTACAGGTTCAATATTATTTATATGTGTTGTCTGTAAAGTTTGGTAAGAAACGGAATTCATTTGACGTGATTCAGACCTTAAATGCAAAAATTGATCTTTAAAGAGGTTTTGAGAAATTTCATTGATTTTTGGGTTTAATTCGATGTTTAAGATGTTATTTTGGCGATTTGATCGCACGAGTAAGTACGCAGGATTTTTTTGAGGTTGTGTGCATATTTGGTTTGGAGCACCGAGGGCTCGGGTGTGTTTCGGGTAGGTTTTCGGGGTGTTTGAACTTAGGAAATCACTGCTGGTGCACCAGTTCTGGTGTGCCCGCACCTGCGAGCCTAGGGCCACAGGTGCGAGACCGCAGGTGCACTTTGGTGCCCACAGGTGCGTTCCTCTCGCAGATGCGTACCCTTCTCTACAGAAGCGGTTTCGCAGGAGCGGATAACCTTCCGCAGGTGCGGCCCCCCTATGGGCCTGACCACCTCCGCAGGTGCGATCCATTTCTCGCACCTGCGATAGCACAGGTGCGACCCATGCACCGCAGGTGCGAAAGTCGAGCAGTGATGTTTTTTAAAAACCAACTTCAGACGTTTCTTCTTCAACTTTTTCATAAAAATAGAGGACCTAGGGCGATTTTCTCACGAGATTTTCTTCCTAAATTGTAGGTAAGTGTTCACTAACTGATTTCCTTCAACTTTCTAATGTTTTTCATCAATTATCATCAAGAATCCTAGGGTTTTAATGGTAGAAAATTAGGGGTTTGGTTAGAGTTAGGTTTTTTTGATTAATTGGGAATTTGACCTCGTTTTGGGGTCGGATTTCAAAACAAATTATATATTCGGGCTCGTGGGGGAATTGGTGATCGGGTTTTGGTCTGAATCTCGTATTTTGACCAAGCGGGCCCGGGGTTGATTTTTGAATATTTGGGAAGAATGCTAGAAAACCTATAATTAAGCATTGGAATTGAATTGTCTAACATTTATTGATGTTATTGAGTCGATTTTGTCTAGATACGGTTGATTGGGAGTCGGGTTCAAAAGGAAAAGCGGTGCTAGAGGCTTGATTTGATCGTGGAAGTCGAGGTAAGTGTTTGGCCTAACATTAGCTTGAGGGAATAGGTGTTGAGTCTTATTTGCTACGTGTTTATTCCATGTCCAACGTATAGGTGAGGTGACGAGTACCTATATGTTGTGGTCAAGTAAGCCCATGAGTCGAATATGAGTAATTATGTGATTTTCATTGAGGTTTATTGTGTTCTGGATTTAATATCAATTTGGCAGTTATTCATTTGAGAGAAAATCTTGGTTGTGAATATTGTTGAGTATATGATCGGTTGAGTAATATTTTGTTAGATTATACATTTGTGTAGGATTGGTTATAGTTGTGTCCCTTGTCGGGACGGTATTATTTCTGTTGATTATTTCTTTGCATTTATGATTTCTTATTGTTGATTTTCTTGCCAAACTGTTGTTTTATGTTATCTATGCACGAGGGGACATTCCGTGCCATGTTTAAGTTATCTATGCACGAGGGGACATTCCGTGCCATGTTTATGTTATTTATGCACGAGGGGACATTCTGTGTCGTGTTTATGTTATTTATGCACGAGGGGACATTCCGTGCCGTGTTTATGATTATTATGCATGAGGGGACATTCCGTGCCGTGTTGATGACATTTATGCACGAGGGGACATTCCGTGCCGTGATTATGATATTTTATGCACGAGGGGACATTCCGTGCCGTGTTGTGATACTTTAGCACGAGAGGACATGTCGTGCCATTTCTTTTCACTTTTTTATTTTGTGTTGTTAATCCTCGTTGTTATTTTTGATATTTGATCTGCTGCCTCGTTCTGTCATTTCAGTATTTGCTACCCCTTTTCCCCAGCATGTTTCCCAGTTATTATGCTTAACTGTTTATTTCTTGTTGTTATTTCCTGTTATATTTTATTTAAACTGCACATGTGATATTATTTGTCGTGTCCTAGCCTCGTCACTACTTCGCCGAGGTTAGGCTCGGCACTTACTCAGTACAGGGGGTCGGTTGTGCTGATGCTACACCTGCACTTCTTTATGTTGTGCAGATCCCGGTACCGGACCCAGTAGACACTGATCGAGGAGGCTTCCTTCAGTCCACCAGGCGATACTGAGGTAGTCCTGCAAGCATCCGCAGGCCTTGGCGTCACTTCCTATCATACTTCTTTTCCTGTCTTTGTCTTTACGTATTTCTGAGACAGTAGTACCTTGTTTATTCAGACATTTATTGGTAGTAATGATAGACTGTCCGTGAAATTGTGACACCAGATTTTGGGAGTTGTTATTAAGGATTTTGTAATACTAGTTACTTAAGTTGTTAGATTTCATTTCTTCCGCACTTTGATTTCTAATTATTCTTGTACATCACTGTTAAATGCTAAATAATAAAGGAACAAGCTAGAATATCTAGTAACGTTGGCTTGTTTAGCGGGTTCAACATTAGACGCCATCACGGTCCCGACGGTGGGATTTCGGGTCGTGACACCAACATAAATTTTTTTTTCTTAAAGAAATTGAATTAGATGGTCAATAAGGGAAAAAAGGCTTAAATGAAAAATAATTGTTCCAAAGCAATATAAAAGCATCAAAAACAAAAATAACAACAGACTAAAACAAGAAAAGACTACTAAAGCTTACAATATTATTCTAAAGAACGATAACGAAAAGCTTAATGAATTCACCTGCTAAGGAGCGATTCATAACTCGTCAAGCAAAGTGCCAGAGATCAACATGTATTTTTAAATTATTTAGTAAAACAATATAGAAGGAATTATAATTAAGATTATACAATATAAATAAGAAACAAATTTATGTAAGTAAAATCTTGTGTATATATAGTTCAAATGCAAAGAAAAATTTATTAAAAATAAAGACTCCCAAATTGAAAGGGAGTTCAAGAGCTCGTTCACCTAATCTGAAATCCAATATCCTAATAAATTTTTATAAAAAAATAATATGTAAAAACTCATTAATTAAAAGAACCCTCCTAAACCTAAAGGACTATAAAGTGGTCGAAACATAATGTGAATTGAAGTGTAGGAATTTAGAATGGCAAGGAATTGAAAAGTCAAATGCTAAATATTAGGAAAATAATTAAATGATTATTTCTAAATATAGGATAAATTACCAAATGACTATTTTATCTAATGTAAACTGTATTTTAAAAGGGTAAAAAAGACGAACAACATTTCGCTAAGGCCCTTCGTGCTTTTAATATAAACTAATATTAGTGTACGTGCGTTGCACGTGTGGTTAGCATCAATCAGTAAAATATATGTCTTTGATGAACATGTACATCAAGTTATCAAATGTTAAGTTTTAAAATATTTACATTAAGTTAATATTTTAAAATAAGTAACTTTGTACAAAAAAAGTATATGGAGTTGTCATTTATTTGAACGAATACCATAAAAAATTAATTAATGGCAACTAACTTAGAATATATTTTGTCTTCTAATATTTTATTCTTATTGTTTATAACATTTGCATTTTTAACAGTTTTACTCTTACTACTATATTATAATCTATTATTATTGTAAATTTCGAAAAGAATGGCTTAGAGTTTTTCCAAATTAGTTAATGACTTTTTTGGTAAATTAAGATTGTTCTTTACGTTAAAAAGATTTTTTTGTTGTTGATTTTAATCTTAATAATAGCGCATCCTAACTTTTAAATATTTAATTATAATTATAATATTTATGTAATAATAATTTTACCGTTCAATATAATAAAAAGATCGTTTAGGGTACGCACATCTCGCATGTATCCTATCTCAACGAGTGTTTGAGTTATAAAATAAAAGTATAAGCTCCTGAAAATAGTCATTAATTGTCACGACCCCAAATCAATAAGGGTCGTGATGACGCCTATCGTGAAACTAGGCTAGCCCCTTTACCCAATGAAATCAACTTTTGTCTGTTTTACAAAAATATACACTCATAAACTGATAAAGATCCACTTTTAAGATAGTTCCAATATGAATAATGATAAAAGCAAGCAACCAAAACCGCCCCCAGACCTCAGGAGTCAATTGTCATGAGCATCTAGGATTATAATACAATGTATCGAAATATAACTCTGTCACTAATACAAATCTAAACGAGACACCAATGTATAGGAATAGGAATGAAAGGAGGTCAGCTTTGGACGCTGAGCAGCTACCTCGATCCTCGAGCAAATATCCAAGCACGTCAGAAGACACTAGCGAGAAGATCCGGTACCTGGATCTGCACACAGGGGTGCAGGGAGTAACATAGTACGCCAACTTAGCAAGTAACCAAAGTAACTAAAACCTTAAGTGCAATGAAGAGTATTTATAAATCATATTTTTGTAAAAACAACGGTTCCACTTTTTTTAGGATAACTCAGTATAAAGAAGAGTGAGAAAATTCGCAAAGTATCCGCCTTTCAGGGCCAATATCACGGTATCTCAGTCACTCATATCTCCCTTATCAGTATGTCATGCTCTCACTAAGCCCTCTCTGTCACGACCCAAATTTCCCTCTGTTGGGTATCGTGATGGCACCTAGTCCTAGAGACTAGGTAAGCCTAACAGTTAAATAACAACAATAAGTAAAGGAAACTAACAGTCTCGATGTAGAAACCTTGACATAGTTTACAATGTTTTCCTAAAACCGGTAATACAAGTCATAAGCTCTACGAATATTCTACAACTTTTAAATACAACTGTTCGGAAATAAATACAACAATGTATGAATACTACTTATAAGAAGGTGACTCTGAAGCCTGCGAACGCAGCATCAGGTTACCTTGAGACTCCCCGTCAATGGTCTATGCGGCTACTAACAATCAATGACTGGATCTGTGCAACAAAAATGCACAGAAGAGTAGTATGAGCACACCACAGCGGTGCCCAGTAAGTATCAAGACTAACCTCGGTGGAATTGTGACGAGGACTAGTCAAGACACCACTGGTCTACAAAAATAACTGACATGAATATAGAAGTAACCGAACATTACATCTATCTAAGAACTCACGGGATAATTTACAACAATGACAATATAATGCGGAAGGAAATTACAGCAAAATAACCACGAAAAAGCACAAAATACACAGAAAGATGGACAGCAAAAAAAACAAGCCAAACCAGAAGAAAACACAATGCACTAGAGAACCTCACAACTCAACTCTACGTATATTTGATCACATCGAGCCTTAGCCATCAAATTCCATAAACTGATGGAAACCCTTAAACAATAGATCATATGAAAAGCTTTGCAAGAAAAATCATTTTTAATATAGAAATATTTCTTTTGAAAACATACTTTCTCCAAAATATATATATGTATATGTACTAGAGAGAATTACGTAAAGCATAGTTTTCTTTCAAAATACGAAGTTTCCAAAGATGCTTTCCCAATAAAAGACTTCCAAGTATCATTTTATACAACACTGGTGCTTTTCAAATATACCTTCGATATAAAAATCTTCAGATATAATCATTTCGAAACCATTCCTTTTCAATAAGACAAGTGCACGACATGTCCCCTCGTGCTAAAATAAATAATCATTCGACACGGAATTCCCCCTCGTGCATAACCTCACAATCACTCGGCACGGAATGTCCCCTCGTGCATAAATAAATAAATAAACACTCGGCACGGAATGTCCCCTCGTGTATAACCGCACAATCAATCGGGACGGAATGTCCCCTTGTGCATAAATAAATAAATAAACACTCGGCACGGAATGTCCCCTTGTGCATAACCTCACAATCAATCGACACAGAATGTCTCCTCGTGCATATCCTCACAATCACTCGGCACGGAATGTCCCCTCGTGCATATCCTCACAATCACTCGGCATGGAATGTCCCCTCGTGCATAAATAAATAAATAAAAAACAAATTGACGAAGCAAATCAACAATAGGAACCATAAATCACAATGTCCCAACAAGGGAATCCAACAATGCAAACAATATCATAACAGCACAAACGATAATAGAAACACACCGTCCCGGCAAGGGAGTCAACAATTAAAACAACACCATCTCGGCAAGGGAAAACAGCTATAACCAATCTCACTTAAGCAATTTAACTTTACGGAATAAACTCAACTTAAAGGAAGGCCCAGAAATAGGTAACATCAAAGAAACGTCCACAACATAAATGTGTATCAACTGACCCAAGTAGCACATTAAGGAGGAATCATAGGATTTACAATGTAAGACTCACGAGCATGCTTGACACCAACGAGCGGATGTTCTGACTACGACTAAGCAACTATAAAACTAGATAACACTAATATAGTCCATTTGACAGTATTAGGTAGCAAATATAGCATAAAGAATAGAGCAGTAAAATATTCAGTTAAGTCAATTAGGATCAAATAATCAACGAAGGAATCCAAAAGTAAGTAATCCTAATTTAAGCAAGAAATAATGAAATTAACAACCAAGGATGCAAATGTAACAATTACAACTCATACACAGGTAACATAAGAACCTACGAATCCTAAAAGGCCAATCTATTAACAAATAAGTCCGAGTACGCACTCGTCACCTCGTATACACGGACTACAATCAACAAGGAAGACTCAATCCTAAGGGGTAGTTCCCCCACACAAGGTTAGGCAAGATACTTACCTCAAAGACGACAACCCGGTACTCAAAGTGAACTTCTCGGGCCGAAAGACCTCCGGTCGGCACAAAATCAACTAAGACAACTTCAAAATACACATAAAACGTATAAGGAATGATTCCGAATAATAAAGTTTCAATCTTCACAAAATTATAAAAATCGACCCAAAAGTCGACCCCCGGGCCCGCACCTTGGAACCCGACAAATTTTACAAAATCCGATTATCCATTCCGATATGAGTTCACCCATACTAAATTTATCAAATTCCGATACCATTTGGTCCTTCAAATCATGATTTTTCATTTTAGAAATTTTCTTTCAAAACCCACAATTTTCTCAACCCAAAACACAAATTAAATGATAAAAACAAGGACTAATTCATGGGATATAATTAATTCTAGTGGAAGTACACTTACCCATTCGATTTGTGTGAAAAAACCCTAAAAAATCGCCAAGAATCGAGCTCCAAAACATTCAATTGAAAATGGCAAAAATAATGAGTTTGGTCTTATGTTTTTGTCAATTGTTTTTCGCACCTGCGTATTCGTTTGCGCGCCTGCGAAGTCGCTTCTACGACACAGGCGTCGCTTCTGCAATCCACACTGGACAGCCCAAAGCTCGCACTTGCGCAAGATTTTCTGCTTCTGCGAAGCTCGCAGGTCCAAAGCTCGCACTGTCTCACGCATCCGCGCAAAGTTTCTGCTTCTGCAGTTTCTTTGTACGCTGCTGCGATGCCCAGCCATGGCCAATTTTGCTTTCTGCGAGGAGCTTCTTTGCTTACTAGTGTTTATTATGCAAGCTCTTTACTTGGGTTCATGTTTGATTAGCACTATTAAGGATTACATAGGGGGAAATGAAGAATGTTTGTTGTAAACCTTATTATTATTATTTTTTTAACGTTGATGCCATTTCTTTTGAGAAGATGGGTAAAGAAAGTAAGCCATACAAGTCATAGAAAAAGTCAGAAAAATCATATATAATACCTACCAAGTATGTTTTATAATTACTAGGCTACACTGACCAAGGAGTGGAAACATCAGCAGCTGCCCAGAAGCAACAGATTTTCAGCAGCTTCTTCAAGTCCGGAATTACTCCGTTAACCGTCCGAAATCCACCCGAGGCCCTTGGGACTTTAACAAAACATACCAACATGTCCCAAAATACAATACGAATTTAGTCAACGCTTTAAAACACGTTAAAAAACACTAAAATTTCGAATTGCGCCATGAATCGAATTATGAGTTTTCAAA
The DNA here is from genome assembly GCA_005239495.1 of Nicotiana undulata. NCBI lineage: Eukaryota > Viridiplantae > Streptophyta > Magnoliopsida > Solanales > Solanaceae > Nicotiana > Nicotiana undulata. Next base: position 6,982 of record MDKH01057397.1, on the reverse strand, counting down.
TCTTCCAATTTCTATATTTTGCGCCGAAACATATGAAATTGATCTGGAATGACTTAAAATTTTGCAGACAAGTCACAAAATTGACACCACGGACCTACATCCACTCTCGAAATTCCATTCCGAGCCCGATACCAAAATTTCACTTATCGGCCGAAATCGCCGAAATTCTAATTTTCGCCAAATTACCTCAAATTACTCTACGGATCTCCAAAACCAACTTCGGACACGCGCATAAGTCCAAAATTGTCATACAAAGCTGTTGACATTAACCAAAACTCATTTCGATGCCGGTTACAAAAAAGTCAAACCTCTGGTCAACTTTCATCACTTAAGCTTCCAAAACTGAAATTTTTCTTTCAATTCGACTCCGAATTACCCCGTAACTGAATCTAACCACGCACGCAGGTCGATATACACAACGTGTAGCTGTTTATGACATTACACCACCGAACGGAGCTTAAATTCCCGAAACGACCGGTCGGGTCGTCACATTCTCCCCCTCTTAAATAAACGTTCGTCCTCGAACGTGCCAAGATTAACCTTGAACTCTTCCACTCACTGATTGTACACTTATAACACATACCCGCGGGTGATCCCACGTCACCCAAACTCACATAAGCCTGACAAAACAATCACAACTGCAACATAGCCCTCACATCACCACCGATCAGCCTCACACCTCAATTTCTCACCTTCTACCCATTTCTCAGAAGACCTGATTTTAAATCCATATCCGGCATTAGCCTCAACCAGCTGCATCAATCCAGGTCTACACCCATAAGGCACGACCACATAATATAGCTCATCACAAATAGGCTCAAATAGCACTTTTGATAACAATAACTGCCCGAAATCAACTCAACATTGGCAATTGGCCCCACATATGGAAGAACTCTTTTTCCAAACCCCATAATACTGATAATGATGCAATGAACACGGAGACTTCATTATTAAACACCCGAACCACCAAGCCCCAACTAACACCACCGGGCACACATCTCGCAAACTAAACTAAGGAAACGCATAACGAAATGACTAAATATGAAAATAGAAGCATATAAAGGATCTATCAAACAAAATCCCATAGGCACAACTCTCTATCAATACTGACTTACCAAAAGCAATATAACAAGGAAAAAGCAAAGCATATGAACAAATCACAAGGATACCATCCTGATAAAATTTCCATCGCGGTACTCAGCCCGGTCTAAAAATATCGAATCATAAATTATCACGAGGACCCCACCCTCAACCCGGGATCACATACCGAAAATATATCATACCAATAGAAATTTCTACATTAACTCATCTCGGCTGATAAAAGTCATAATACTAACTGAACTCACCTCTCGATGGAATATCAAATCACAGCTCGTAAACAAAATACTTAGGAAAAATCATATAAAGCTCACCATAATGAACAACAAGGACTCACCACTAGTTTCACCACTAGCAAGGATTAATGTGACAACGATAGACACAGGCTACTACTTATAGAATCTCCCAACAAGAGCAAACACAAAAACAGAGTGCAAAACATGAACTCACTCATAAATGAAACAACAAATAAGGGAAACTCGTCCTGACCAACAGAACTATAGTGAAATGCAATGGTACCCCACTTTAGCACGTCACAACATACCTGGGTGATAATTTCTGACCTAACGGTCTCCAGCCTATAATATAAAATACATCAACGGGTCGGGCCTCCCCCTCTTGGGTGCCCTCTATTCATCTGAATACTCTGCTGTGACATACCTGACTGAATCCTGGAACAATCTCTCACCCTGTGGCTAACATCTCCACACTCAAAACAACCTCTCTGCCGACGTGGCTGTGGAACATACAATACGAATCCTCTGCGACACATGAGTACCTGAAACCCCCATGCGAAGCTGGTAATGCAAACTGAACTGGTTGACCTGAAATTCTCTACCATGTCGTACCTTGCTTCCATAATACGGACCAGAAGATTTCTCCGATCTATGAGGCCTCCTTGCCTCCCTAAACTCTCTCCCTGATCTGGTATGTCCTCTCGCTCCCGGTCCCACATGCTCTCAAACCGGCGAGCGACTCCCTACTACCTGCTGAAACGAGGCACCCAACTCTAACTCTCGATTACTGCTGAACCAAATATTATGCCTGAGTCCCTCAATGAATCTGCGGACTCGCCTCCTAGCTGAAGCAACCAAGTGAGGTACATAACTGGCCAACTTACTGAATCTGACGGAGTACTTTAATACTGACATAGCGGCCTGACGCAAATGCTCAAACTCCGCGCGTCGTGCATCTCGGAGGGACTGGAGTGCAAACTCCCTCAAAACACCTCTGAAACCTGAATCCATGCAAGTGAGGCTGACTCGGCCGGACTACTCCGACTCATATACCTCCACCACTGTCCAACCCACTACTCTAAACCTAAGACGTGACAAAAACAATCTCGCTCGTCTCCACAAAACCTGAAGTACGAAGAATATAGTGACACTCCTCCAGGAAACCCTGGGCACCATCTGTCGCCAATCCACTGAAATATAGAAGGGTGGTACTTCCTTTACCTCTCAAGTCCGAGGTATTCTTCCTCCGATGCTACAGTCCTAACCACAGGCTGAACTGAAACCACATGTCGTGCTGCCATGAAAACTGGAACCTGACCAATATGATCTCGCTGCTCTGGAGTGTAGACGGTGGGAGTCTGAGATCCTCCCCTGATCAGTGAAGCAACTGGTGCACTAGAATCAACCCTGCCTGAGTCAATGTACCAATTATACTCAAAAGTTATGCCCAAGCCTCCTGAAGTCCAGGGTAGCAACATGCTCTCCCAGTACCTGTCTCCCCACTAGAATTGCTGGCGGCTCCTCCATAACTGCTCTGATAGACATCTTAACTGCGGCACATGCTACTCATCGGCCTCTGTCTATGACCCTTACGACACTTGCTTCGGGTAACATCATCAAGTACCGTAGTTCGTGTCCTCACCATCGGTGAGAGAATGGAACGATAATTTAAAACTTCAAGATCAATGAACTCGCACGATAGGAATGAAGGAAGTGAAATTGTCCTAATAGTTTCGTAGCCTCTCGAAGATAAGTACAGACGTCTCCGTACCGATCCGCAACACTCTACTAAACCCACTTATGACTCGTAGAAACTATGAACCTAGAGCTCTGATACCAACTTGTGACGACCCAAATTTCCCTCTGTTGGGTATCGTGATGGCACCTAGTCCTAGAAACTAGGTAAGCCTAACAGTTAAATAACAACAATAAGTAAAGGAAACTAACAGTCTCGATGTAGAAACCTTGACATAGTTTACAATGTTTTCCCAAAACCGGTAATACAAGTCATAAGCTCTACGAATATTCTACAACTTTTAAATACAACTGTTCAGAAATAAATACAACAATGTATGAATACTACTTATAAGAAGGTGACTCTGAAGCCTGCGAACGCAGCAGCAGGTTACCTTGAGACTCCCCGTCAATGGTCTATGCGGCTACTAACAATCAATGCCTGGATCTTTGCAACAAAAATGCACAGAAGAGTAGTATGAGCACACCACAACGGTGCCCAGTAAGTCTCAAGATTAACCTCGGTGGAGTAGTGACGAGGACTAGTCAAGACACCACTGGTCTACAAAAATAACTGACATGAATATAGATGTAACCGAACACTACATCTATCTAAGAACTCACAGGATAATTTACAACAATGACAATATAATGCGGAAGGAAATTACAGAAAAATAACCACGAAACAGCACAAAATACACAGAAAGATGGATAGCAAAAATAAACAAGCCAAACAAGAAGAAAACACAATGCACTAGAGAACCCCACAACTCAACTCTACGTTTATTTAATCACATCGAGCCTTAGCCATTAAATTCCATAAACTGATGGAAACCCTTAAACATTAGATCATATGAAAAGCTTTGCAAGAAAAATCATTTTTAATATAGAAAGATTTCCTTTGAAAACATAGTTTCTCCAATATATATATATATATGTATATGTACTAGAGAGAATTACGTAAAACATAGTTTTCTTTCAAAAAACGAAGTTTCCAAAGATGCTTTCCTAATAAAAGACTTCCAAGTATCATTTTATGCAAGACTGGTGCTTTTCAAATATACCTTCGATGTAAAAACCTTCAGATATAATCATTTCGAAACCATTCCCTTTCAATAATACTTTTCAGTAAAATCTCGTAATCATAATCTCCTCAAGGTAAATCTATCGGAACTCAGTCCGCACTCAAAACTTGTCTTGTCAATAATTGTAGTAAGAGATCAGTATGAATATCTGGATTAAAACAACAAAATATTAACTCTTAAACAAATGCAGTCAATATCAAACAAGGAAACGGAAAAATATAATGCAAAGACCAGTGCACGACATGTCCCCTCGTGCTAAAATAAATAATCACTCGGCACAGAATGTCCCCTCGTGCATAAATAAATAAATAAAAAACAAATTGACGAAGCAAATCAACAATAGGAACCATAAATCACAATGTCCCAGCAAGGGAATCCAACAATGCAAACAATATCATAACAACACAAACGATAATAGAAACACACCGTCCCGGCAAGGGAGTCAACAATTAAAACAACACCATCTCGGCAAGGGAAAACAACTATAACCAATCTCGCTTAAGCAATTTAACTTTACGGAATAAACTCAACTTAAAGGAAGGCCAAGAAATAGGTAACATCAAGGAAACGTCCACAACATAAATGTTTATCAACTGACCCAAGTAGCACATTAAGGAGGAATCATAGGATTTACAATGTAAGACTCACGAGCATGCTTGACACCAACGAGCGGATGTTCTGACTACGACTAAGCAACTATAAAACTAGATAACAATAATATAGTCCATTTGACAGTTTTAGCTAGCAAATATAGCATAAAGATAAGAGCAGTAAAATATTCAGTTAAGTCAATTAGGATCAAATAATCAACGAAGGAATCCAAAAGTAAGTAATACTAATTTAAGCAAGAAATAATGAAATTAACAACCAAGGATGCAAATATAACAATTACAACTCATGCACAGGTAACATAAGAACCTACGAATCCTAAAAGGCCAATCTATTAACAAATAAGTCCGAGTACGCACTCGTCACCTCGTATACACGGACTACAATCAACAAGGAAGACTCAATCCTAAGGGGTAGTTCCCCCACACAAGGTTAGGCAAGATACTTACCTCAAAGACGACAACCCGGTACTCAATATGAACTTCTCGGGCCGAAAGACCTCCGGTCGGCTCAAAATCAACTAAGACAACTTCAAAATACACATAAAACGTATAAGGAATGATTCCGAATAATAAAGTTTCAATCTTCACAAAATTATAAAAATCGACCCAAAAGTCGACCCCCGGGCCCGCACCTTGGAACCCGACAAATTTTACAAAATCCGATTATCCATTCCGATATGAGTTCACCCATACTAAATTTATCAAATTCCGATACCATTTGGTCCTTCAAATCATGATTTTTCATTTTAGAAATTTTCTTTCAAAACCCACAATTTTCTCAACCCAAAACACAAATTAAATGATAAAAACAAGGACTAATTCATGGGATATAATTAATTCTAGTGGAAGTACACTTACCCATTCGATTTGTGTGAAAAAACCCTAAAAAATCGCCAAGAATCGAGCTCCAAAACATTCAATTGAAAATGGCAAAAATAATGAGTTTGGTCTTATGTTTTTGTCAATTGTTTTTCGCACCTGCGTATTCGTTTGCGCGCCTGCGAAGTCGCTTCTGCGATCCACACTGGAAAACCCAAAGCTCGCACTTGCGCAAGATTTTCTGCTTCTGCGAAGCTCGCACTGTCTCGCGCATCCGCGCAAAGTTTCTGCTTCTGCAGCTTCATTGTACGCTGCTGCGATGTCCAGCCATGGCCAATTTTGCTTTCTGCGAGGAGCTTCTTTGCTTACTAGTGTTTATTCTGCAAGCTCTTTACTTGGGTTCATGTTTGATTAGCAATATTAAGGATTACATAGGGGGAAATGAAGAATGTTTGTTGTAAACCTTATTATTATTATTTTTTTTAATGTTGATGCCATTTCTTTTGAGAAAATGGGTAAAGAAAGTAAGCCATAGAAGTCATAAAAAAGTCAGAAAAAGCATATATAATACCTACCAAGTATGTTTTATAATTACTAGGCTACACTGACCAAGGAGTGGAAACATCAGCAGCTGCCCAGAAGCAGCAGATTTTCAGCAGCTTCTTCAAGTCCGGAATTAGTCCGTTACCGTCCGAAATCCACCCGAGGCCCTTGACTTTAACAAAACATACCAACATGTCCCAAAATACAATATGAATTTAGTCGAGGCTTTAAACCACGTTAAACAACACTAAAATTTCGAATTGCGCCATGAATCGAATTATGAGTTTTCAAATCTTCCAATTTCTATATTTTGCGCCGAAACATATCAAATTAATCCGGAATGACTTAAAATTTTGCAGACAAGTCACAATTGACACCACAGACCTACATCCACTCTCGCCAAATTACCTCAAATTACTCTACGGACCTCCAAAACCAACTCGGGACACGCGCCTTAGTCCAAAATCGTCATATGAAGCTGTTGACATTAACCAAAACTCATTCTGATGCCGGTTACACAAAAGTCAAACCTCTGGTCAACTTTCATCACTTAAGCTTCCAAAACTGAAATTTTTCTTCCAATTCGACTCCGAATTACCTGGTAACTGAATCTAACCACGCACACAAGTCGATATACACAACGTGTAGCTGTTTATGACTTTACACCACCGAACGGAGCTTAAATTCCCGAAACGACCGGTCGGGTCGTCACACTCTCACTCAACAAGTACCGGATATCCACTCAACTACTGCGGCCTGCAGCCCGATCCAATACATATATATATATATATATGTACAGACTCTGTAGGGGCCCCTACAACCCAAGCACTATGTTGTGTATATATATATATATATA